>SNQJ01S0017742.1:235296-292004 GCA_010110895.2 Picea sitchensis
TGATACAGAACTTTTCTGCACTAGCTCCTTCCCCAATATGACTATGGTCATAACCAAGCGCCTATGCAAAAAGCGCTTTCGCGATTTCTCATTTCGTGAATTTCAACACTATGCTCCGTTGACCCCAAGTCAGTGAAATTTCGATCGCTTGCCACATGTCCTATGATTCCATGTTCCAGATCTGATCTTGATTCAACGACTGCAATTGAATCGCGATTTCAGTATTCTTGTTGCATTGTTTTCTTTGCCTCTCCATGTCGCGATTCGCGAAACTCCGATATGGAGTTAGATCAACAGTTCAAATATGATCTTGAACTGACGGCTCAGATTAAATCGTGATTTCACATATCGTGATATCAGGATTCCTGATGTTAATAATCTTTGACATCTCCAACTCTCGATCCCCGAAACTCCGACAAGGACTGGAATCAACAGTCTAGATCAAACCTTAATCTGACGGCTCAGATTACATCGTGATTTCGCATATCGCGATATCAGGATTCCTAATGTTAATAATCTTTAACATGTCCAACTCTCGATCCCTGAAACTCTGACAAGGACTGGAATCAACGGTCCAGATCAAACCTTAATTTGATGGCTCATATTACATCACGATTTTTCATATCGCGATATCGGGATTCCTGATGTTAATAATCTTTGACATGTCCAACTCTCGATCCTCGAAACTACGACATGGACTGGAATCAACAGTCCAGATCAAACCTTGATCTGACGGCTCAGATTACATCGCGATTTTGAGAAGTTAGGGAACCCTGTTCCTTTGACTCTCCAGTCAGCGAAATGACAATCTATCCCCATGTGTCCTACCCGTATATGGACGGTCCTCCTTCTTTTAGAATTTTGTGCGCCTACTTCTCCTTGTTATACTTTAAAAGGCGTGCAGGTTCTCCTTTATCCAACGATGGTCGGGTCCTGCGCTTGGATCTAACGTCTGAGATCTATCCTCCTCTTCAGCGCTCTTATTCAGATCTGACGGCCATCAAGAATTCTGGAAGAGATCCAACGAACACGATTGTTTCTCTTCCCCGATTATCATTGCACCGCTGATCATCGCTGTTGTACTCAAGCCATCGTCACTACTGTACTTCCCATCAATGACAAGTATACACTGCCTGTAAAACATGCCAACAATCCTCTGTACATTCTTCCTGTACTCGTGCCATCTTTACTTATGCCCGTCTGTTACATTCTACCTGTACTTATGCCATTCGATGTCTGTTAAATATTTGCTAACAATATTGATTAATGGAGAGGCAACCAAGTTCATTCCGAGTAGAAGAGGACTTCATCAGGGATGTCCTTTTTCACCTCTCTTATTCATCCTTGTGATGGAAGGACTTAGCCTCTTGCTAAAAAAAGTCAACCTGATGGTGTGTTGTCTGGGATAAAGGTATCACGAATCATTAAGGTTTTACATTTTCTCTTTGTGGATGATGTGATAATTATGTCAAAAGCCGATGTAATCGAATGGATGGAAATCAATAATATTCTTAGTGTTTTCTGTCAGGCGTCGGTGTTGCAGATAAATGTTCATAAGTCTTCCTTTTTACATTCAGGAGTACAACAGGAAACCCTTGAAGAATTAAAAGAGTTATTTCAATTTGATTATAAAGATATTTCGAAAGGCTTTAAATATCCGGGGTATTTCTTAAAACCAGATAGCTATAAAGAGGAGAACTGGCAGTGGCTCATTGAAAATTTTGAAAATAGGATACATCCCTGGTGTAATAGATTGCTAACTTTGGGAGGCTGGTATGTGTTGATAAAAGTAGTCCTAGAGAGTTAGCCAATATATTGTTTGGCTTTAGCACATGTTCTGATTTTTGTACTAAATAGGATCCCTAAGCTAGTCTTTTCTTTCCTATGGTCAGGCGGAAATAAAAAATGAAGTTATCATTTATGCAACTGGGAGACTCTCTTGAAACCAAAACAATTTGGAGGGTGGGGATTTAGAAACACCCTTATTTTCTATAGAGCGTTGGCGACCAATACATTGTGGAGAGTATTAATGAAGAAAGGCTTATGGCAGCGGGTGATAAAAGACAAATATTTACCTCATGGATCAGTGTCTTCTTGGTTACGATCGGCTTCAGTGGTCTCAACCCATAGGTCCCAGACCTGGAAAAATTTGATTAATACTTTACCATTGGTTTTACAATGGTTGGCCTAGAATTCAGGCACAGGAAATTCCATAATTATTGGGAAAGATGTCATACTGGGAATGGGCACAAAATATTTATTATGAGATGAGATTGTTGCTACACTTAACCAAAAAAATGTTTACTTGTTGTACCAAGTGGGTTGCGATTTCACACAGGGATCAATTTGTTCAAATTGGTTAGACAGTGCAACTTTGGGGCTCGAGGGAGACTTAGCAATTGAATGGGAAATGTTTAGAAGGAACTTGATATGAGTAGGGATCCAACTCCTTAATCACCCATATGTATTATTATGGACGGGAGGTGATAATTCTGGGCAACTTACTGTCAAAAATGTGTGCAATGCAATTTCTACTGAACTATGGAAATTTAAAACTAGCGGATGGAGGCAAAAATTGTGGAAATAGGATTGCCCACTAAATATCAAGTTATTTGCTTGGATGGTTGTTGAAAATAAAATACTAATGTGGAAAAATCTACAAAAGAGAGGTTGGTTGGGGCCAGGGATATGCCATCTTTGAAAAGGTAAGAGGGAATCTGGTAAGCATCTCTTTGTGAATTTCCCCTTCACTATTTTAGTTTGGAATAAGGTTAAACTTCCTCTTAAAATAGTGAATGACTGCTTTGAAAAATGGGCAAAACAGAACTTTGATTACCTAACTCTGCCAGCTTTTATTTGTTGGTTTATATGGCTTGAAAGAAACAAGACAATCTTTGAGGCAGGGACTCCGTCAATCGAGAAGATAGTTTTCCAAGCTATTGAATCAGTGAGTATCTACAGAAAAAAGGTAAAAGAAATTCATTCTAGAACTACAACCTTTGATTGTCTGAATGATAGAATCATGGGATGGTTTGACGGGGCAGCTCAATAGAATGGAGAACAAAGTGGGGCGGGAGGTTTGATAAATATCAACAAAAACATGTCATACAAATGGACGCTAAATTGTGGTCTAGGAACAAACACTAGGGAAAAACTCATGGGTGTTGGGCCTCTCTAATTCTGGCTACTAGATTGTCAATTCCATATTTACATGTGCTAGGGGACTTTAAGATAGTCATTGATTGGATTAAGGGAAAGGAGCTCTCGAGGTTGTGTCTTTAGAAAGATGGAAGGAAAGGGTTAAATACATTCTAAAAGACTTCAGGAATATAACTTTTGCCCATATATATAGAGAAGAGAATCAAGAGGCAGATAGATTATCAAAACTGACTCTAACAAAACTACCTAGAAGCATAGCCTATAATCAATGGGAATGTGGTCATGAGGGTCCCACACTATTCTTAAAGATGTATTAGAAGGCTCCAAGGGGAGATTTTTTGCAATCCAGTAATAGATGATGGTAACAATAGCTATAGTATATAGCTAAGTATGAAAGACAATATTAGTATTTTGAATTTTGTCCTCTTTTGATCTGTACGAGAATAAGCTCCTTATATAAGGAATATGATATTTCTGAGTAGCTATGTTTTGGTGTTTATTTAACCAGAGAAATCAAGTACCTATGATTTAAGACATGCTAAAAACAGATTATATTATTATTAATATAATGAGAATTTTTTTTGGATAAAAAAGTAAAATGTCCACTCAAAACACATTGACATAAAAAAGTGCCCATGCATTTAAATAAAAAAAATCATCAATAACACAAGTATCCATTCTATATTTGATTTCACGACCACCAATTTTTTTTTATACATAACTGTATATATCACACATCATTAAATATCTAAAATTACAGTGATTGTGTATGTTACTCAACATGAATACCTAAACGTATACATAGTGTGTATACTCCAAATACTTTAGAAACACCCTTTTGGCTTCGAACAAGTTTGCAACATCCCTGTACTCAAAAGAGAACGACTACTACAAGTGTGGAAACACATCATTGGTTCTTAAAGTGTACACAACCGTTGGCATAGTTTCACATTATGTAAATACTTCACTATATATTAAGTAGGTTACTTTATTCATAGGGCTTTCCTTATGCTTATATATATATATATATATATATATATATATATATATATATCCAAAAAAATGGATAGCATTCCTCTTAGGGTGAATTTATTTGGTTTTCTTTTAAAAAATGACGAGTAAGAGATAAATTCTTCCTTTCCACTTGTAAAAGCACACCATCAACCATGTAAGCATATCAATTATTATGCAACTTTATAGTATAAAACCCGATTTAATTACTAGTCTTGTTTCTTTATGTACTAATTTATTTACTCTATAATATAATAAAACAAGCAAATCCATATAAATGCAAATTTAAGACATAAAACCCAACTCAATCATTATCATTATGTATGAGTGTTTTATGCGTATTTTGATTTATTATCTCTTAAACATAGTAAGTATATCCACTCACTACCACTTACTAATTAGTAGAACAAACATGCCACGGATTTATAGTCTACCCAAGTTTTTTTTTTGCAAACTTGAGTTTCTCCCAAATCTGTTTCAACATTGAGATCATGTGGCATTGTTTTTCTTTGGCCATAGGTGTTTGGCCAGCTTGTGCCTACTATAACTGGACTATGCATCTTCACTTAAGGTCTACCCATAACTATTCCTTAAGCTACAATGTAACAACCCAATTTGATTTTTATTGATCATAGTTTGTTAAATTAAATTAAATTAATTATTAAAATAAATACATTTGAATCTTTTACTACTTTATTATTTAATGGTAGGTGAGGGAATTAATGAGGGGATAATGAAGTTGGGAGTTGAATGAGGGAAGGGGATTCAAGAGAGGGGATAAGCAAGAGGGGAGATGACTTGGAAGGGGGTCTTTTCTTTTTGGGAAAACACATGCAAAAGAAGAGGAGAAGGGGAGGAGATTACAAGGGAGAAGATTGTTTTGTGGAACTTTTACAGGGGCATTGTTGTTGCTGGGAAATTTGGGCTCGGGGGCCAAGAAACCGCAAGGATTCCTAGAGCTAGGGAGTCGAAGAGGTTGTTCCTAGTTGGATGGGAGGTAAATATTCAGTTTTGGGCAAGAACAAGAGCAAAGGAGAAAGGGGCTAAATCAACTAGAACCTTCAGGTCGAGGTATGTATTTTACTAGCTGATCTATTGTATTTATGTTGTTGTTATTATGCTGTCTATTTACCAGTTTATTCTTGGTATAAAGAAAATCCCGAACTAAATTGCAGTCATTACAGTGGGAGAAAATTAATTTTTTGAGGCCCTGAAAAAGGAAGGTCTTACAAATGGTATCAGAGCTCGGTTTCAAAATTGAAACCTAGGGCTTACCCACCTACAACCCTGGAAAACACAACATGAACCCTTGGACATGCAACTACCATTTTTTTACATCCCTTAATTAAACCAGAAATAACCTAGAAATAACCCTGGAACCCTAAGGAAACTACCCAGAAAAGTGTTGGAGAAGAGGGTGAATGCAGCAGGAAAAATACCTTGCCACAACTCTTCCAATCCCATGTCCACATGTTCCTTGTTCCACTTTTCCAACCCCTATACCTATAAACATCCTCACCTACAAAAGAACAAGAGGAAATGATTATAAGGGTTAGATGCAAACAAAAAAAATAAAAATAGAAAATAGGTGTATATATAAATATTAAAAGAAAAATTATGGTCTTTGTATCCAAACCCCAAATCACAACCAATCTCTAATGTCAAGGTATCACCAATACTAATTCATGAGGTAGTACCAAGCACCAGGTCTAAGGAATGCACCAAGCACCAAGTAGCGCACACATATGAAACGCCAATGAAACCCCACAAGTCGCATTATGTGCTCAACGTGTTATATTTGAGCTCGAGCCCAAGTGTGACACGTCGAGGGAGAGAGCCCACAAGCCATAACCACGCCAACAAGTCAAAGCCCAGAAACCAAGCGCCAAGCCATGAGGAGGATCCTGTGTGGGACGTTGTAAGTGCTCAACACATCCACCAACACCTTCGCCATCCCCCCCCGCACCACAACAAATGCCAAACCATGAGGAGAGCCCATGGGCCCATTGACCATGCAATTTTTCTTTGAGATTGAATCCGAATGAACCGAGCGAAGGGGGCATGCCTCTCCCATTGTGTTCTTTGAAGCTTCCTGAGGGAATCGTAACCCCAACACTCATGAAAGAACCTCGCCAATATCTGGCTCACGAAAAGGCTCTCATCCCTCCTCTATTTCCTCCACAGTTTACCCATCTTGTCAAAGAACCTCTCAATGTTGTTTCCACCTATGGCCGAGCACGTCAAGGGAAGAGCTTAACTGCTCTAGAGGGCACATGGAGGCCATGACCTACCATGCCCAAGCCTCCATGGGTTTCTACATGGTTGCATGATATAATGAGAGAGCTAGACTGCATAGAATCTGTCATCGCTTATCTCTGTTGGACTAGACCGGCCTGACAGTCGCGAGGGAAGAGAAGTCGAGATGGGTAGTGAGAGGAAGAATGGGGAGGGAAGAATGGTCGAGCAAGGGAAGAATGGGAAGCGAGAGGAAGAATGGGGAGGGAATGGAATGAAGAAGGGTTTGTCAGGCTCGCCAGGGTTAGAGATGGAGACCTTGAGAAAGGGGCACGTGGGCCATGCAAGGCCCCGTGTTGATCTTGTATTGTTTTTAATTTTTTTTACTATAATTTATTTAAGTGTATTATATTTATATTTATTTGTTTATTTATTTTATTTTATTTGTTTATTTATTTTAATTTTTATAAATTTAATTGTATATAGTTATTATTTAATTTTTATTTATTTATTTTGGTTTTATATATTTTTAGAAAAAAAAAGGGAAAGGTTATGTTATATACATAAAAGGATTAAGTAAAATAACAAAAATATATAGGTATTTATAGGTTAAAAGGTCCTATTACTTATATATATAAAAAAAACATATATATAAATAAATGAAGTAAGGTGGGGATTTGTGGGGTTCTAAAGGTTAAAATGGGGTTCTATTATGTTATGAGGTATAATTTATTTATTTATTTTACATTATAAAAATGGTTTTTATATTATTATTGGTTTTATTATTTTTTTCATATTAAGGACTATGTCATCAGACCCATGAGATCAATCATTATCTTTGTTGAATTTAGGCTAAGCTAATATTCATGGAGAAAACCAAGTTGAAACTTAATCATGTTTAAATGGGAGGTACATGTATCAAAGGCTCGTAATGTAATACTAGCTCAATTTACAAGGAAAACAAGACATTAGAGTACCTTGAAAATAAAATAAAATAAAATTTAATTGACTATGGATGCTTATTCAGGTAGCCCTGACTTAGTGATGTATAGACATAAGGATGATAAACATAATGTGTGATCATGCAATTTATTTTATATTATATGAATCTCTCTCTCTCTCTCTCTCTCTCTCTCTCTCTCTCTATATATATATATATATATAAGATTGATAGTATTAGTGTGAGCATATGTAAGTTATAGTGAATAATCAGTGTAATTATTACAATTGTATAAGCATGTTATGGTGAATAGTTAAGGTATAATAGAAGGCCTTATCATATTAATGGTTAATAAGTGAGTTAATGATAGTAAAGGGGATTTAATGCACATTAACGAGTGTGTTATAGGGCTAGCATAGCTAGCAAGGTAAGAAAATTAGTAACTTACCCCAATGAAGTTACCAAGATTAGAGGCTTTTGACCCCGACCTTTAGCCACTTACCTTATAGGAGTAATGTCTGTTTATAGAGAAGTATAAAGAACTTACACCTAACTCTATGTTTTCAAGTATAACTTTGAGCAAATGTGGAATGCCTTAAATTCTTCCCCGATAAGCATTTGGTTTGATGCAAATTCAATTATTCAAGATGGATAGGACTTGGGGAAATCGAGGTTGAGGGACATCGTCGCAAGGACCACCAACGTCAATGCTACCACCACCATCGCCTGAATTAGCTATCATTTTGTGCTCCTTAGAGGCTATTAATGAGACATTAAAGGGACTCAAGTCAACAAATGTAGAAGTGGAACTCCCACCATTTGGCACGGGTAACTCTGAAGCATTGAGGGACTCAAAGGGAGGGCCTCCACCAGGGGACATCACTAGAGAACTGCAGAAAATTAAACTCCTAGAGTTTGTTGGGGGTTGTGCAAGTGAACACGCAAATGTATGGTTGGAAGGAATGACATGATGTTTCTCCTTGAGAGACTATGCTTCCACATCAAAAGAGAAGATAAGGATCTTTCAGTTGAGGGATAGTGCCTTGAACTGGTGGGGTAATCTAGAGAGGCACTTGCACCTTACCCCAAACATCGTCTCATGGGATATTTTTGAGGAAAGGTTCCAGAGGAAATATTTTCCTGCATACTATGAGGAACAACAGGTAGAAGCATTTCATGCTCTAGTTTAGGGAAATAGAACTGTGGAAGAGTACGATATCAGGTTCATGGAGTTAGTAAAATATGTCTTCTACATGGATAGCGATCAACAACAATCATAACATTTTTTGTACAGGTTAAACCCTAAGATATGAGCCATGGTACAAATGTGGAAACCATCGTCAATAGCTGAAGCAGTTGAAAATGCTCATTACACGGAGGAACATATGAGCTTAAACGAAGGTATGAGATCAACCATTCCACAACATCCTGGATTCGTTGGGAAGGCCCCTAGGAATTTATCCAGGCGAGGAAGCTCTAGGCCACCTCCTTATGGCAATAGAGCCACACCTATAGCAGTTACAACAGGTATTTCAATGGCAGCGAGTCCAACATCCCACTCATTTCCAACCACGACAGAAGAAAGTCCACGACCTTCTCGAGGAACAATTAGTAGGGTAGGGGTATTAGGGGAAGGAACTTATTTCAGAGACTGTCACATGACAATGTGCAGGTTCCATCTCATATTACTTGTTGGGGGTGTGGAGGACCCCATTACCAGCGTGATTGTCCAGAGTCACAATCAGACTTTGTACATATAGAAGGAAAGACCACGATGGGAAGAGCGAGTAGTTGCCACCAGATTTATGCAACAGTTAATAATCGTCAGGAAGAACTTCAATCCAAGGTGGTTGATTCGTCAGGTATGCTAAATCATGTCAATGTTAAAATTTTATTTGATTCAAGTGCTACATATAATTTCATTTGAACTTGTGCATCAGAAAAGTGAGGGTTGGTAGCCTACGAGCATGATGACTTTAAACAAGTCGATATGGCTTCGGGGGAAAAACAAGCAGTAGGACCTAGCATCGATAATTTCTTAGTAGACCTAGGAGTGTATACTACTAGGTTGAAGGTGTACGTCACTGCTCTAGGGACATATGACCTAATCATTGGAATGGAATGGTTAGAAGCCCATCAAGATTTGGTGGATTGTTTTGCGAAGAGGGTGCTTTGTGTTGATGATGAAGGAAGGTTAGTAGAGATCCACAGTGTATAGAGGAAGGTGTCTCTATGATTTATCTCGACCATGAAGGTTAAATGTTGCTTGGGGCAAGGTTGTCAATTATTTGTAGTGGAAGTAATCAGTAAAGGGAAATGACCCTCCATGGATCAGTATCCAGTATTTTCGGAGTTTGTGGATGTTTTTCCGAAAGAGTTGTCAGGGTTACCTCTTGAGAGGGAGCTTGATTTTACCATTGAGCTAAAACTTGGTGTAGATCCGATTTCCAAGACTCTGTATAGGATGACAATGCCAAAACTTTGTGAGTTGTAGATGTAGTTGAAGGAACTAGTTGACTTAGGACTAATAAGGTCTAGTGTCTCACTTTGGGGTGCATCAATAATTGTTTTCAAGAAGAAAGATGGTTCCTTACGACTATGTATAGATTACAGGGACTTGAACCATGCTACAGTGAAAAATAGGTACCCAATGCCACAGACAGATGATCTCTTTGATCAGATGAAAGGAGCAACAATTTTCTCAAAAAATGATCTGTGATCAGGGTATCACCAATTAAGGATTAAGGAAGGTGATATTCCTAAAACTACCTTTCGAAATCAGTTTAGGCATTACGATTTCGTTGTAGTGCCTTTTGTTTTGACCAATGTACCAACAATATTCATGAGCCTCGTGAATGGTGTATTCTGTAGATACATAGACTGCTTTGTACATGTATTTCTAGATGATATCCTCGTCTATTCCAAGAATGAAAGAGAACATGAGTAACATTTGCAAGTGTTGTTTTCATGCCTTAGAGAGAACAAATTGTATGGAAAGTTTTCGACGTGTTCTTTCTTCTAGAAGGAGATTCACTATTTAGGTCATATCATTTCTAGTGAAGGAATCTATGTGGACCCAGAAAAGGTGAAGGCCATTATGGAATGGCCAGTGTCGAAAAATGCTCATGAGGTGAGAAACTTCATGGGGTTAGCTGGTTATTATCGGAGATTTGTGGAAGGGTTATCTAAGATAGAGAAACCCATCACCACCTTGCAAAACAATGGGGTTAGGTATGAATGGACAAAGGAATGTGATATTGCATTCATCGAGCTTAAGAGGTTACTAACTGGTGCATCAATTCTATGAGTGCTAGATATGGAAACAGACTTCACAGTCTGCACTGATGCCTCAAACTAAAGATTGGGGGTTGTGATAATGCAGGATGGGGAAGTGATAGCATATGCATCAAGAAATTTGAACAACATGAGGAGATTTACGCTACTCCTTATTTAGAGTTGGTAGTTGTAATGCTATCTCTAAAGCTTTGGAGGAATTATCTAGTGGGACGAAGCTTTGAGCTCAAAACAAACCATGAAAGCTTAAATAATCTCTTCACTCAAAGAGATCTCAATGCCAGGTAGAGGTGATGGAGTGAGTTTATGAGTGAGTACAATTTTTGAATTTCATACATCAAGGGAAAGGAGAACGTGGTCGCAGATTCCTTGAACAGGAGACCACATGTCTTCTCCTTGGTACCCTTAAAAGTTAATCCGAGGAAGCGTGTGTTGGGGCAACTTATTGGAGATAGTTGGTATTTAAAGGTTACTTCAACCCTCCAGAGTGGGAGGAAATTATATCCAAAATATGAAGGATATAGCCTATAAGAAGATGGATTATTAAGATATCAGGGAAGAATGTACATCCCCGAGGGTGGGGATACTCGAAGCATCATACTCAAGGAAACCCATAGAGAACTTTATTGTGCACATCCAGGTGTGAAGAAAATGTATGCAGACATGAAGAAGTTTTTCTTTTGGGTAGACATGAAGCGTGATGTAGTCCATTTCGTCGCCAAGTACCTAGAGTGTCAACACGTGAAGGTTGTGTTGGTAGTACGACTGTCGTTACACCAAAACCCATAGGTGATTGGTAAACTCACCACCGTCAGATATCAAGGATCCATGAGAGGCGATTAGTCCCTTGTCACGATACACGCAGGGAGCGCTGACTACTTGCAATTTCGTGCAACAATATCTCCCTCAGCGTGAGCCGAGTGTGTATCGAACTCGTGACCTCTAGCTCTGATACCATTTGTTGGTAGTACGACTGTCGTTACACCAAAACCTCTAGGTGATTGGTAAACTCACTACCATCAGATTTCAAGGATCCATGAGAGGTGATTAGTCCCTTGTCACGATACACGCGGGGAGCGCTGACTACTTGCAATTTCGTGCAACAGGCTGACCACCACCACCCGACAGGTCTCCTACAACCGCATGATGTTCCTATGTCCAAGTGGGAAGTCATTTCTATGGTTTTTTTGTGGGATTTCCACTCGCATCGCACAGACACAATGCCATTCTTGTGATAGTTGATAAGTTGACCAAGAGTGCTCATTTTATTCCAGTTAGAGACACTTATGATGTCACTGATGTGGCATGCGTGTTTATAAGTGAGGTCATCCATCTACATGGGTTACCCAAGAAGATCATTTTAGATAGGGACTCTCGATTCACATCTAGGTTTTGGAAAAGTTTGTAGTCAACGTTGGGAACTCAGTTGAACTTAAGCATAACATATCATCACAAAGCAGATGGGAAAACTGAGAGAGTAAATCAGGTTATGGAAGACATGCTTAGGAGGTATGTTATGGATAATCAAACCCATTGGGAGAAGTACCTACCTTTGGTAGAGTTTACATACAATTACAGTTTTCATAGTTCCATTGGTATGCCACCCTATGAAGCTCTGTATGAAAGGCCATGCAGGAAATCAATAAGTTAGGAAAGGTTAGAAGACCGAGTGATAGTTGGGCCAAAATTGATTCAAGAGATGGAGGAAGAGGTGACTCAGATTAGGCAGTGACTAAAGGAAGCATATGATAGACATAAAATTTATGTTGATGCACATAGGAATGACCGAAGTTACAAAGTGGGAGATCAAGTTTTCATTTGTATCGGGCCTAATAAGAGTACCATTCGGTTCGGGAAGGTGAAAAAGTTGTCGCCTCAATTTATAGGACCGTTCAAAATCCAAGAGAGAATTGGACCCGTTTCCTGTCGTCTCGTACTACCACCCCACTTGTATAAAATTCATAATGTTTTTCATGTATCTGTTCTACTTCATTATGTTTCTGACGAATATCATAAACTGAATTGGAAGGAATTGCAGGTATCAGATGCAGGAACCCTCATGGTCGAACCATTATGCATATTAGACCATAGGGTCCAACAACTCAGGAATCATCTGGTAGACCAAGTTAAGGTCCAACAACTCAGGAATCATCTGGTAGACCAAGTTAAGGTCCAGTGGGACAAATATAGCCCATGATCTACTACCTGGGAGGATGCAGAGACATTATGACGATATCATCCCTCACTTTTTTTGACCACCTCGGGAATATGTTTCCCGAAGGTTGGGTGTATGTAATGCCACCTTTTGACTTAGACAACTAAAATTACTTAAGGCCTAATCTTTTTTTTTTTCTATTTACTTTGAAACTATTAATGGTACACTTGAAATTTTAAGAGATATGGACCTATGTGAATGTCAATTCTATGAATGTTTATCGTTATTTGAATTATGATGGATATGATGCAACCTATTTCTAACTTAAAATTTTTGACATTTAAAGTTATTGGTACGTGGATACCGAATTAAGGATATGATTAAATGCATTTACATGATAATAAAGCATGGATATGTATGAGTTTGTGTTATAGACTAATCTACAAGTCAATGGGCTATACAATAGCCAAAAGATAATGATAATAAAAGGTTGATGTCATGAACATTGATCGAGAAACAATATGGTATGAGTATTTGTTTATGAAATTATGTTGGTTCAAATGCATTGCTATGATATGTGGACAAGTGCAAGTTTTTCAGGTGGCGAGACTGCCTGAAACTGAATATATGATGAAAAAATTCCCAGCAACATAGTGCCACTGTATGGTCCATGGTAGGGTGTTGACCCTAGTTCTATTAGGAGGGGTGGAGACATTTCCCACCATGTATCCTCTGAAACCTGGAGTCATGGGAGGACGGTGTTAGCTCACGCGCCCGCCCCTAGACGTGTGATGATGGATGTCAGTTGTCTGTTATGTAAGCTTGGTCAAGAGAGTTGACACTTCCACTTACAGGTTCTATCTAGATTTAGGTCAATATAGTTGACGCTCCAAGATATTCTAGCAAAGGAAGGATAGGGAAGGAAGATGGAAGTAGGTTAGGGAGGAAGGATGACTATAAGTAGTTGAGAGTGTGTGGAGTTTCCACCTTATAGTAGAATTTCTTTGTTTCCTCTTGTTCATATATATATATATATTTGTTTAACTGAATTACAATTGTCTAAGTGATGTTGCTTGTGCTAAATTATTATAATTAAAGGGTTTTTGTGAATATTTTAAACGATTTACTATTATTTATGAAATGAATGACTTGTTGATTGGATTGGACGCATACAAGAATTACTTTAGGTGTGATAATTATTATCATTAGTACATGTGTGAGTCCTGTATGTGTTAGCTACACATGCATGCTTTGCACATGTACACTACTATGTATAAGTGTTTTACATGTGGTATACACGATGATTTGTAGCTTAAGGATTACCACAAATATGGCCGCTGGCTGGTAGGATCTGTAGGATCGGGACAGACATCCAAAATAAAAACGAAATAGGCACAAGACGCACCACAAATTTTTCTACCGCCTTCTCGAAAATAACGTCTTCTCTTTGGGAGATGGCATGGAATGGTGGCTTCCCTCCACACTTGTATTCTGAGATAGGTTGACAGGGTAAACCATACAACTTCTTACAACTCATTGACGATGATAGAAATGATCTCCCAAAGAGAAGTCCAAGTCTAAGTGTAGAGGGAAGCCACCATTCCATGCTATCTCCCAAAGAGAAGTCTAAGTCGTTATTTATGAGAAGGCATGTGCGCCTTTTCCGTTTTTGTATTTTGGCTATCTGTCCCGATCTGACAGATTCTACCAGCCAGCGGCCACGATCATCCTGAAGCTGCACACCACCGTGTATACCACGTCTTCTGCCAATAATCGAAAGGGTTACCGACTGTGTATCCATCAAGTGGAGAGCCAGCCGTCCTAATCCGTCGTCAAATCAGTGATTCTCCAAAATAGTAGTCAAACTTCATCGCTGGGTGAGTGGCTGTCATTTTGGAAGTTGAAGCGCCATTACGTTTCCCCAGTTCACACTCTCTTTCAATTCAATTTCACCACAGGAAATAAGTAAAGAAACACAATATATCAAATGTAAGTGAGAAAGCGCGTGACTCTTTATATATTAAAGACCTGTCTTTTATATATATATGTATATAAACGGGGTTAAGAAGAGTCCAATAGTCGAGGTATGAGTTTATAAATATATGAAGAGTCTCACAATCAATGTATGAGTTATCTAATTCCACATCAAAATAAGAGATGAATATTTAATAAAGAGAAATAAAGGGTGTGAGTTTATAAAGTTAAAAAAGCTTCAGTTTAAAGTTGATTAAAAGTTTAATGGTCAGTTTTATATATGATATCTAGAAGAAATTATATAAAAAAAGATGAATAACATTCCTATGTAAGGAATTTTAATTAAAGGTTGTATGAACAAATTAAAATGTTAAAAGAGGAGATAACAAAGAATTAAGATCTTAAAAATAAAGTTGACAAGTCAGGGACTAATGTAGAATTTGTATGTCTAATGGTTCATAATCAAAGTTTACTCACAGAAATTGAGAAGCTAAAGAATGATAAGAAGTCACTGCATAACAAGTTAGAACAACTTACCATGAAAGAAGCATTAATTAATAATGCTCTTGGATACCTATGTTGTTGATGTTGTCTTTTGTTGTAGTTGCAACCTGAGCATCCACCAATGCAACAATTTCTTTATGTTGTTGCGACAACTCAACCTCCACTAAGAAGGTTTTGCAATTGTCCAATTGTCACACTTTCTAGTGTTACTACTTCTCTGGTAATTTTGACCACTCTGCCATGCTTATGTACATTGAACTTCTCCAAGGCTATTGCAACTTAGGCGTCCCCATGCCAGCTCCTTGAGAATATACTTCATCATGCTCAAACCAACCATTTCCCTTTGCACTTCAATTTGTTTGTACAACTCTACTAAACCAAGTCAAGGTCTCCACCTTTACCTCCAAACTATCAAGTCATTTACTACAACCCAACACTTCTAACTCCTTCACTGATATTGGAACCTTTTCTTGGTGCACTTAGGCTCTACTACCAACTTCTAGGCAACACATTGACCTAAGGAAATAGTCAACAAGAATAGGGTGACATATGGCCATCACAACCATTTCCCTCAAATGCTCCATAGTTGTCCAAAGTCTAATAAGTGTGATGCACTAACCAAAAAAATTATATACCTCTTTCTTAAGACATGCACGTCCATACCAATACTTATGTTTCCTTCAACTAATGATCTCATGATCTTCGGGTCATCTTGGAAAATCATCCTCAAAACTCCCAAGGAGTGCTTTGCCTCATCCTAGGCCCCCATATATAAATAAGGGCGATCATCTTCCTTTTCAACTTGTTCTATTTCATTGTCTTAACCATCTAGGTTGAATGCACACATTTCTTGTTCAACTCATTCAATGTCTCTATTTCCTACTTTGGAATTATAGTTATGAATGCACAAGGAAAGGTCTTCACCTCTTCCTCAAGTTTGTCTAGTCACCTTCTACAACTTAACAATTTATTGAAGGCACTTATGCACCAAAACCTCATTTCCCGTTGTCCTACTTCTTGGACAATAGATTACCTAAACAAGAATCAATGTAGAGATGAAGATGGCCTCTTACCATCGCGCATTTCATCCTTTTGACAAAATGACTCCTCCTCTGTCAACCTTTCACTAATCTAGGAACCTCTACAAATGTCCTAGGCTCTACTACTTGCTTCTAGGTAGTGCGCCATTTGTGGATTTTAATAGTGAAAGGATCGTGGTAGGTGGCTATCAAGGCCACTTCCAACCACTGTGTCAAGGCTCTGTCTAGAATCCAATATAGTATTCGACCCAACAATATTCTGACCTTCTGATCCATGTGGATATCGGTGGCCACCCACCTTTTTCAAATGGCTCAAAACAATTTTCTGGCCATTTTGACAATTTACTATTTTTAGCAGGTTTTAACTTCCAGGGCCATTTTGAGGGTCCAAATGAAGTTTTTTCAAGATCGAGGTTCTCAATGATAGATGAAGGCATAATTGAGCCCCCAAAATGAATCTCCTCGACAATACCTTTCCAACGAGTTATCACACGCCTAAAACAGAGATCGTATGCAAAAGTTACGACCCCGGGAAGTTGATGTACTCACTTACCCAAACAGGGCCCACATGACTTTTGGCAGTTCATCTCCTAGGGTTAGGTTTTTGGATGTCTAGAAATTTTGGCATTCCTGTCTATTGTAAAAGGGCCTTTCAAGCCTCATTGTAATCATCTTCTTGTGAATGCGAGTAGCCGTCACTTCTCTTCTCAGAGATACGCTGCCACCACTCTAGCGAGTCTTTCACTCTGTATTTTTACGGTCTCTGTACATTTCGTTCATTAATAGAAATCATGTATTACTATATCTCTGTGTTTATGGTTGCATCTCTGATATATTTCTGTTATATTATTGGATATATGCGATATCTCTGTGCATTTTTTTATTATATCTCCGCTCTCATTTCGTGCCGAAAATAATCTGGATCAGTGGTATCAGAGTAGGCTGCTCTTGATCATTTTTCAATGCATGTCCCTGATGAGGTCCGAGTATAGCAAGTTGGGTCTCGAGCTTGTCTCTCTTGAGGACAATTGCTCTCGCACACCCAAGAAACCCTCAATGGAGGAAGAAAAGAAAAATGATGGAGCAGACAATCCTATCAGTCTGTTGCTTGAGCAAGCTCTCACGCGACAGAGGGACGAAATGATGGAGAATATTTCCCACATCCTTCAATGCCTACCGATAGCATCAGGTGCATCTTCATCAAGCGGCCACTTTGGAGGCACCTCTCCTTTCAAGGTACAGGTAAATTTTGATATTCCTGTATTTGAAGGTCAAATAGATGCAGATGCCCTAGATAAATGGTTTAAATCTCTTTGAAGGTTATTTCTCTGTTCATAGTACTGAGAGAAGGAAAAGATCACCGCCCACCGTACTCCTTAGGCTCTCCCCATGTCAAACATTGGTGGCTGCGGGGCAGTTCCCTGAGAGGATACGGAGATATATGGGGCGAGCCACCCGGGATTTTTTGTAGGATGCGATGAGGAACAATACCTGCAGTGGCAACTATGAGGAACAATACATGGATGGACCACTACTGTGAGAAGAGAGGGGCCAAGCAGTTGAGTTCACCAATACCTTCCATACCTTAGCACCAAGCTGGGTATCAAAGACTCCGGAATGAAATTTGGTTCTAAAATCTTAGTGGGGCTCTGGATACATCCAAAGCTGAAATAGATTTTCACGGACATCTCATCACTTTCGGTCTTGTCGATATCTTTATTCGTCGGTAATTTAAACCTTGGAACAAGCGGAGTTGGTCTGCCGTCCACAACAACAAAGTATGACAAAGACAGCCCTAACAAGCAGGCTCAGAAAACCGGTCCAAGCCACGGAAAAGAAGGGTCACAGGAAGACAAAGGAACAGGAAAATGGTGTGATTTCCACAAAATCCTTGGCACAACACCGATGAATGTGCTCGAAACATTCATTGGTGGCTGAATCAAAGACAAGGAGCCAAACAATGATTCATAATCTGATTATGAAAATGCGGTGAGATAGATCATCGTGCATACCCCACTTGCTGTGTCGTGATCGCGGCAATTTCAACCGGAGAAGAACCAACGGATCGAATGGGGGAGCGCATTTTCTGTTCACGGATGTGGGTGAAGGGACCCCGCTGCATTTCTGTGTTGATAGAGGAAGCTAGAAGAACCTCATCTGGCGAATTAGTCAACGGTTGGGATTGTTGACAACACCACACCCCACAACCATACAACATTGGGTGGCTTGTAGGGCGAGATCTTAGGTGTCGTACTTGATTTAAATTGGCATATGACATCCAACCTTCAAGGATGAG
Organism: Picea sitchensis; assembly: GCA_010110895.2. Classification (NCBI taxonomy): domain Eukaryota; kingdom Viridiplantae; phylum Streptophyta; class Pinopsida; order Pinales; family Pinaceae; genus Picea; species Picea sitchensis. Next base: position 253,905 of record SNQJ01S0017742.1, read on the forward strand.
GTATTATGTGATGTTGCCCCATTTGGATGTCGCGTGATGTTCTCTTGGGCCAGCCATATGTGGAAGCACCATGCTATCATGAGTCCCGACCCCTTAGTGTCATTATTATACGGGGTCATCTCACGGATACCGAGTGGTTAACTACTACCCACCTACTTGATTGCCCATGAGTAGTATCTCATACTACAAAATTCATCTTCTCCACAATCTATTCAAGGGTGAGCCGAAGATATTAAATACCACGGCTTTGGCCCAAGCACCTTCTATCCAGCAGGAGCAGATTGACAAGATTGCATCAAGCTTACGATTCATACGCATAGTCATCTAAAATATCGAGGCGGTTAAAAGGTCAAACCTTTAACCACGAGGTTAAATGATTTCCTGAAGCTTAAGCGGTAGCGACCATAACAAGACAAGTAACTCACCAAGATGGAGATTCAACAAAAACTTTTCCCTCTCCCCCAGAACTCCAACGCAATGGATACCATTGCTTCCTAAGAGGAGGATTGATCCGGTGGATATCGGTGTACCACCTTTTCAAATGGCTCAAAACGGTTCGGCCATTTTGGCAATTTACTATTTTTAGCGGTTTTAACTTCGGGGAGGCCATTTTGAGGGTCAAATGAAGGTTTTAGAATCAAAGGTTCTCAATTATAATTGGAAGCATGATTGAGCCCCAAAATGAATCTCTCGACAATACCTTGCTTTCAGCGAGCTATCATGTGCCTAAAACGTAGGTCGTATGTAAAATTTACGACCACAGGAAGTTGATGTGCTCACTTACCCAAACGGGGCCCACATGACTTTTGGTGCTTCATCCTCTAGGGTTAGGTTTTGGATGTCTAGGACTTTTGGCATTCCGTCTATTGTAAAAGGGCCTTCCTTAGGAGCCTCATTGTAATTATCTTCTTAGATCTCACGGTAGCGTCATCTCTTCTCGGAGATGGTACACCACCACTCTAGCGAGTCTTTCACTCTGTGTTTTTATAGTCTCGTACATTTTGTTCATTAATAGAAATTGTGTATTACTTTATCTACATGTTTATGGTTGCATCTACGATATATTTCTGTTATATTACTTGGTATACGCGATATCTCTGTGCATTTCTTTGTCTAATCTCCACTCTCATTTTTGTGCCGAAAATAATCGGGATCACCTTCTATCATGGGTGCACCCAAACTTGTTGTTAAGGCACACAAAAATTGAAAGGTGCCCAAGTCTAATGTTTGGTTTTCCTATGTTGCATCCTCCTTCCGTTCTCTTAATGTACATTTACTAGCATAATGGTTCCTTGCACACAACCAACATGTAATATACTTTTTCATAGTTTTTTCTCCTAATTTTCTAAAGGGGTTAGGTCTTCTTCCTTTCTCCTTGGTGCCGCCCATATATGCCTTTCGGGTGTCCTGAACCTCCAATATTGGTATTGGATATAACCATTCTTAGTTTTATTTTAAGATTACATATTTCTAAAGACAAGATTTTACATAGTGGTTATGACCACACAAAAAACATGCAACATGCTTCTATTGTATTGTCATTGTGTCTTCTACCTTGATGTTAGATTTCTCCTCAGGACATGAACACGCTTCTTCTTGTTCCACCAATATTTCAAACCTATGGGACTAAATAATCAGGTGTCCTATATTAGGTTCAAAGACTATCCTTGTAAAGTTCAAAGACTATCCAAGTGAACAAAGTGTCCTCAAAACTACTTTAAAAATGACACAAAAAAATGTCAATAATCGAAATGATAGAAAAAGTGTTGATCAACATCCCAATCATGTATCCTAACACCCCAATGTATAAAAAATGGTGAATGATTCAACAAGGAGTGAATCGTACCCTTTCCAAAAAGCTACTAAGTACACCGAATAAACTGTTGTTACTAACTCAAATTCTTAACCGATATGTAAATAAAATTAATGTTAGAAAACCATGCAAGTCACAAATCTATAATAAGTGACTAAATCCTCAAATGTCAAAATGGAAAACCATGAACCAAAATTAATCCATGTCAAAAAAATATGGAAAAATCCTCAAGATCCTCGAAATGCCAAGTATGAAGAACTATCTATATGAAGATCCTCTAAAGGACAAATATGAAGATCCTCTAAAGGACAAATTGACCCATTGAAAATCTCCATGTGAGTGCTCCAGGTTGAAAGAACTAAATTCTCAAGTCATCATCCCGAATGAATTGCAATCCTAGAAATCTTGATATGAATTCGAAAGTCAAAGTATAACATCCTCTAACCACCCCTTGTCATATAAGACTTTGAGAGCTCATGGGACCTATGCATCAATATCATCAATGTATCCCCCTTTAAAATGAAGGGGTAAATATTATATATTTGAGTGGAGTCAAAATACTTGATCTTCAACACAAAAGACTTTCATTAGTGGGTCTCATCCCTGCTCATAATCATCTAGTGAAAAATTTGGTTGAAAACACTCATATCCACATGTTGATGAAATTTATCCTACAAAGCATGTCTATACATATGTATGAAATCAGAAGTAAGATCTCTTCAATAACTTGGCTTCCAAATTCCTTCGTTGAGTACTTAACCATCCAAAATGTACCTATTTTCTATTAGCTTGCTTTCATTTTCAACCCCGTTTTTAAAGGTAGCTTGTCTTCTCATAATGACTACATGAATTAAGATCAAAAAAATTTAATGATTATCATCCTTAAATGTTAGAAAAACAGGACCCCAGATCAATAAAATCATCAAATGAAAAAACACAGAAGACACACAATACATGAGAAACACCAGTTCATTGGTTCACCCGATGTAGACTCACGTCCACTAGAGAAATTACCTGGTCCTTCCTTTATTATTATCGACAAATGAAGGGATACAACCCAAAACAAAACCCGTTTCAACAACTTCCTCTTTTTTCTCTCACGATCTCCTCTCTCGGAATACAATATTCACCCTCATACATAGCTAGCTATACATTTCCCTCATAAAGAGGGTTGCCTTCTAGAGGAAAAACCCTAACATAATCTCTATCGTTAGATCCTCGACCTTATAATGAACGGTCAGTTACAATGAAGAATCCTATTATGCTGTAAGGCATTTTTTTTCTTTGGGGGCTTGGCCCCCGAACCCCAGGGAGCCCGCTTGCCCCGGACCCCGGCCGGGGATGGACTAGGACCCGAGGGTACCCCCTACACACTCCCCAGCGTGGAAGGGTGTACATACTTAAAGGTGTAAAATACTTCATGGGGCTGCACTCCCCTGCGTGGAAGAGTGTACATACTTCTGGGTGTAAATACTTCATGGGGTATAAACACGGCTGAAAGCAAGGACCTCTGAATCAGGAAGATAATCAGGCTCCACAACCAACATTAAACTCATCCTTAGAGTCATTCTTAAATTTTTCAAGTTCTTGGTGAACATCCTTAGTTTCTTTCTTAAGTTTGTCATCACCTTCATGATTTGTTGAAGTAACCACCAAACTGTTCGTAAGAAAACTGTTACTCACTGACTAAATATTTTTTGGGTAATTAGGAATATGAAAGAAGTCAATGTCATTCCTTTCATACCCTAAATCATGCTTGTTCAGATTTATCTCTAACTCTTCCCAAGATTTTACAATTTTTCTTGAAGATGGAATTTTAGTAGGTGGTTGACAATCCTTCTCCTTTGAGGGGCTTCTGCAGTGCAACATATTATATATCATTTTTGGGATTAATTTTGCATAGATCAAGTCATTAATATATGACCCATATCCATGAGTATTATTCACAATGGACCAATAATTATCATGATTTGAATAGGTCACTTAGCACTCATTGCATCAGGTGATGCTCACAAGGGTGAAGAAGTGGGATTGAAACTAGTGAAATGAATCATGTAACATCAATCATTACTTATGGGGCTTGCACCCTGTAACTAGGACTTCCCAAGTAGTCACCCATGCCAAGAATCCTCTAGCTCAAGTGTTCTTAACTGTAGATTTTTTCTCACAATCAATCCCACTTAGCTTGCTACCCCATTCACAAAACCTTAGCAAGTATTATGGCTTATGAACTATTCATTTATAACTCCCTTCACTCTTTTTATTTAAGCATTGAGGGGATTCTATAGTGCAACACATTAGATATCTTTTTTGGTATTAGATGTGTAGAGTAAGTCAATAATCTATGACCCATATGCCATGTGATTGATGCAGGAGCATTTTGCCTCCAAAATCAACCTCGTTGATTATACCTAAGGGGTCTTAGAATTTACTAAAGGAAGTGGGTTCCATTAATGGATTTGATTATATTTTTCTAATTTGTAATCATATTCTAGAAGGATAGGGTTTGTTTTCCCTAATTATTATGTAAAAGGATTATTTAAGCAATTAGTTGGATTAGGCGAATTTTCCTAAGTATGGAGGATTCAATCAATTGATCCTCATCAATCTTAGAAAGTTGAAATGCTATTGTTGTAATTAGTTACAGGATTTTAGGAAAATTTTTTCTTGAGATGGAAGTTTGGCTTCCATGCATAAATTTTAAGCCTCTGGGCATGTAGGAGTGTAGCCAAATTAGTGAAGAATTAGGCCAAGGTCGATATGAGACCGATTAGAGAGAAATCAGGCCTAAGGGAAGAATCCTGGACTATAGAATAGGGCAGTGATACATTTCTGTAATTGTGTACATGTTATGAGGAAAAAATATCTATGGCATGGGGTAAACCACAATAGACAGAATGCCACACAAAAATCAACTATAATCCCAAGTATTCTATATAAATGAAATGCTAACAAGACAAGGCCAAGAGTCTGCCTCGTCCAGACGTTCGATGAAGACCATTGTTGAGCACAAAAATCAAAGTTGTATACCTGCAACTTGTCCTCAACAACCAAGATACGCAAGCATATGGTGATAATATATAATGTTAGCGTATAGATTAGCATAATCCATTAACATACATGACAAATATGCCCATGGAATAATAATTCAAATATTTGCAAGATATCAATTGGATGAGAAAAGAGTATTTCTATTAAAATAATCAACATAAGTATATAGGTGACAAACTTATGTAATGAAACATATTGGAACTGAGAAACTAAGTCCCTCCAGTTGGGCCTCCACCACTTCAATCCTCCACCAAAGGCAAGCTCATATAAAGGAGACAATGAGGTTCTCTATCACAAAGAAGGAAGAGCTTGGGGACTGAACAATGAGTTCAAACTTTCAAGGATAAAGGGATGCTGACTCAATATGAAGTGAAATTTATCCAGAGTATTTTTTCTCTCAAAGTTGAATTATTTCCCACAAGGCTTGGATATGGCTCAATTTATAGCATTCAAATGGAACTGAAGGGATGATTCAGAGAATTTCCAGTATATGGAAGGTCAAGGATCATGGATCTCATGACATGACATGGAAACCTGACATAATTTTTAATTTTTAGCACCAAACCAGATGTACGTGGGTTGTAGTGGAGAAACCTGCGTATTCTCTTGTTGTCTAACTGATAGAGCGTGTATATGTGGAATTTTGTTCTTTTTTTGATCTGGAAGGTGAAAAAGGGGACTTCAAATCTACAGAGGGAGATGGAAAGGCCATCCAAGCAAGTTGCATGGGGTGAGGAAAAATTTGTTGTAACAGATGCCCCCTAATGTGTGAGGTCAGGGGAGTATATGCGATGGTTGAAATACATTATAATTCCCATAATTGGACTAATGGAGACTCAACTAGAAGTGCTAGTTACTCATGAGAATATTACAATCCATAATGACTTTGTACACATGGTTGCCAATTTGAATTACACTGCAGATCCATGTGGAAATATACCGAATAGTTGTTCATCGCCATGAATAGGAAATACAAATCAAACACATGCCATAGGCTATCAGACTCGTGAACAAGGCCTAGTGGAATCTAGTTTCAAAATAAATATGAAGATATCTATATACAATGGAGTACAATCTAATCTCCCATGATCACTGAAGTCATATCGGTACTGGTCCAATGAAAGACAATAATAGAATAGGAATGATGCTACTATAAGTTGGAGGTCTTCTGCACTATCCATTGAAGGTGCAAGTCTACATCATGTGAATAGAGGAGTTGATGTCGAACATAATGAGACTTCATTTGATTACCGTTCATTAAGGTGTACTGTTAAAAACGTGAGACAACCTACCGATAATGAAAGTAGGTATCAAGGCACTGAGTACATTATTACAAGTGTGAATAAGGGTGTTGAGGTCGGACACTTGAAGAATCCATTGATCAAGAGACATTAATGTATTCCCAACTTTCGATGGTGGGAGAACCTGCCACTAATGACTGCAAGCCTCTAAGTACTCATAGGACTCTAGGTCTCATTTCCAGAATAGATGAGTTGAAGTCAATGGAAGGAGACCCATTGAAAGGAGAGCATTAGGGAATATCTCATCAGTCAGCACAAGGTACAAAGCAATAGCTTCATGATTATGAGCATCTAGAACAAATAGGATGTTCATGAACCAACGACCCTGTGTGTCTCCCGCATGTAGTAGATGCAAGTAGTGCACAAAAGAGACCCTCTGAATAGAATCCAATAAGGAATACTACCGACAAAAGCGAGGAAACCACCAATAAGGATAATGGCATCCAACACACTACACAAATCCCAATGTGTGAATAGATTTCTTTCCATCGAACATAAGGGAAACCCCCCAGTCAGTGATCAATAAGGAGATGTCGACTGATGGGTTCAAGGTTACCTACCCATAATGAAAGTAGGACCAAGGTGCATGGTAGGACTAAAACTTCATGTGACTCTGAGATACACTGAGGGTATGATTGACATGCAAAGTCAAGAGTTCTGATAAATGGACGACACTGGCTTATAGACTTCCTTTGAACAAGAGCACACGACATATGGATAACTCAGGCAACATAGAATTGATGATAAAACTTCATGATGCAGGAGGCATAGAAAAACTCTCCATAGGGACTGGAAGACTAAACATTCAAAGGAGTAAACTCTAAGTAATGAGCTCAGCTTCCTAAGGTCATGCTAAACCAAAACTTTGGATGACAGTGGAATCAAAATTTTGTGCTATGTTCAAAGGTGACATGACTGCTGCCAATATGAGATAATATTCTTTTCCCGCCCATCTTTTTTGTTTTTTCATAGGCACAAAAATTCTATGATACAAGAGAGGAAACGAGTGTCGTGAGTAAGCAACTAGCTCCAAACAGTGGAACATACCTATGCTCAATGCAGGGAATTGCATGCACGGAATGGACACTCGGGGGAAAGTTTCCTCTTAGGGTATAGGGTATCAAGCTACAAAGGATATAAAGAAGGCTTTGCTTGGCTAGTGATGCAAATTGTCGAGGTAAGATACTTATAAAGAGAAAGCGGGAACCAACAATAGGCTCAATACTACAAGCAAGATGATGGAATGTGATTACAACTTAACTCCAAAGAATGTCATTTTTCGTAGATTTAGTCCCCTAGGCTCGAAAAAGTAGAAAATAATATCCATAAGAACTCTTCTAGCTAATGTTGACTAGAGTGTTCATTTTTCATAAGTAGTCTACTTGGTCCAAAAAAGGGTTAAACTTACACCAACTAGATGTCCTTTCAAATCCATTTAACGAGTGTGAAGGAGACAAGTTCACTCGACAATCTTTTCGCTTTTTTAGAGAGGCGGAAAAGAGATTAAACAAGACTCGGGGGGGAGTCACATAGGTAAGGATTAGAATGATTGTGAGTAAGAATATGAGGTTTGGATGCATAGTCATATCAAAACTATAAGGAACTCCTGGTCCTATGGAATAAATTTTGCATGGGCACCAAATGTTACAAAGGTTCTAACTAGGGAACCCATGTTTGGTAAGCCTCTACCACTTAATAAAAACACTTCTAGTAGAATTAAGAAGGTTCCATGTCGCTAATAAATGGGTTCGTACCTAAGGCATATGGATCATAGTCATAGGACGACGCAATAATGAAAAACAGAGTGACAACCTATCCTATATGTTGGTGAAAGAAAATACATGCCAAAGGCATGAATGGGTGGTATGACACTAGAAACCGCAAAAATACTGGATAAAAACCACCAAACCCAACCCTTTCCACTGTATTATTAGTCCATAAGGTCAAAAAAATAGTTCAAACTATATAAAGTAGGTAAACAAATTCTACTAATAGTAAAAATAGACCATTTTACCATACCATTTGAGTTTTTTCACCCACATAGTGCATTTTAGGCCATTTTGCCTACGATATTCAAGTGTCGATTGTGGGAGATACAATCATCGGAATCAACAACCGTCTAGACCAAGTAAGTTCCCATCCCCTCTTCTTCACTTTCAGTGGTTTGAATTTCAATTTTAGGCCCCATGTTTTGAGTTTTAAAGGGTGCAAAATGTAAACTAGGGCATACGTGGGTGATAGTTCACCGGGTCACGTACATGGGAAAAGAAAAACATTCCCGCGTATATGCGGTCCTATACGCAACTGTTAGCATGTTAGCCTACACACAAGTCTGTGAACAACATTTTTTGACAAGATTTGACTCAAAAATTGATTTTTCCTTTGCAGGATGGTGATTAAATGGAGGGAGAGGGAGCATGAAAAGATAGATGCAGTAGTTGAAAGAGATGCAGGGGCCCAACAATATTTAAAAATATTTGGCCTTTATAAATTTTGGAAGGAATGAGGGCTCAAGTGAGGTTAGTCTAGATTCTCATAAACTACTGGGATCCGGAGATAGAGGCCTTCAATATCGATGGGAAACCATTGAGGATTGAAGTGGACGACATATATTTTATCGCAAGATTGTCTCACTGGGGCGAGATAGTGAATCTCAACACTCGGGGGGCTAGGGGTGGGATGATCATGGAGCAGTACATTGCCACCCACTATGTTTTAGGCACAGATAAAGTAGGGAGCCAACTCTCAATCACGGTGATCAAGAACCTAAGCTTAAAGATCATCGTACTTGTTCTTACACAGATCTTAGGGTCAACCTCGTTGCACCAGACCTCAAGGGAACTCATGTTCTATGTGGTGGAATGTTTACAACCCATTGTTTATGACTGGTGTACCTCACTGTTGGATAACATGAAGATCCAACTAATGGATTGCAAACAAGGTAGAAAGAGAAATTTCGTATTTACATCCATTTTGTGTAGTTTTTTATTTGAGCAGGTTCCAGGCTTGAGCCCTAAATTATATATTATTCCACATGGACTGCATGATCCAGACATGTCATGGTGGAATGATGTGATGAGGTGTCTAGGAGGTGGTAGGGTGATAACCCCCTACAAGGATGAGTTATTTTTCTAGTGGCATCGACAGGTCATAGCCATTGACGACTACTCTTATGTACAGATCGACTACAAAGGGGATCTGGATATGCCTTTTCCGCTAGGTTTCACCTACAGAGAAATTGGTAAGAAATAATTTATATATTTCATTTGTTTTGTGATTTTTTAAATAATAAAAAACACAAATATTTTTGTATGGTATCAAGTACTAACAATTTCTTTGTCACACAGATGTAGGTCCGTGATGACCAGAGGGATTCCCATGACATTGGTGGAGGATCTGGGGAGATGAGCACGCAAAAGGAGATGCAGATAGAGTGCTACATAATGTGTAGAGGAACCTGTCTCGATTGACGCACAGGATTCCTATGATTCAAGTGGAGGATCTTCCAGAGGCTATGCAGCGACAGGTGGTGGGTGTACCCCATGCGTGGGTGTGACTCTTCTTACATCTTGCAAATTCCGTAGTGTTCTATCATGATACACATCCGGTGCCACAGGTGTATATGCCATGGTCATATATATACCGGCCATATATGTATTTTGAGGGTGTGAGACCCATTTTGTTCTATGACACCATATTTTTTGAAAACATGAAATATAAAAAAATTTGATCTTCGACTTTACTTATATATGTTACAATGTGTAAATGCATGAATGTGTTTTATTTACTTTGTTATGTGACAAATGAAAATATAAACATAATTAGCATATGCATCAGATACATGATTAGAACTTCTAGGTATGTGATTATAAGTAATAAAATCAAAGTATCATTCCAAAATTCGTACCCGTAGGAATCGTCGGAGTAGACTAGGGTCTCACACACGATAACTGTCGTTTAAATGAAATACAACTATCTGGGAGTCCATGAGAATGTCTAAATATCCATGTGAAATGGCTTCGCATAATAGTTTTATAACGATGCTATACTCAACCACATTATTCGTTGATGGCTTAAGACGAACGCCACCTGAAGACACTAGTTGGCCCTTAGGGTGAGTAAATGACCCAAACAACAGAAGCCATGTTCCGTGTATGACGAATGGCACTACCTGCAAATCCTAGGTAAACTGAAGACTCTTTTGACATCTGCCAACCAAGGGAAAACTTGATAAGCAAGTGGATGACATAAAGGAAAAGATATATATACATTAAGATACAGTAGTATACAGAAGGTCATGCCCAAGCTTGATGGCTCAAGCATAATACATTTTAAGGTAGAGCCCATTTTTGGGCTCATCCATCATATTCCCTTCATAATCTTCCAATTCATAGGCTCCTTTCTCTAAAACATGTTTCACGATATAAGGACTGTGCCACATGGGGTTGAAATTTCCTTCCCCCAACAGTTCTTTGGCTTGGTCATATAGGAGAACCAAGTCACCCTCAACGTACTTCTGAAGATAGACATACCTATCATATTGAACCTTAACACGTTGTTTATTTTCTTCGATAGTCATAGAGGCATCTCAACACTACTCATCGAGACACTCTAGGTGTATAAGGTGTTCTTCAAGATCGAATGTGTCAGGTAGGAGCTCAATTTCCAATTTGAGGGAATGGATTTCAAATTCAATAAGAAGAATCGACTCCACACGATGTACTAACTAAAAAGGAGAAAAATTAGTGGAAGTACTTACTAAGGTTTGATATTCCCAAAGCACAGGGTAAAGCATCAGATGTCAGTCATATTTACTCTAGCTGACAGGTTTTTGAAATATGGTCTTGAGAGAATTATTCATTGCCTCTACTTGTCCATTTTATTGGGGATAATAATGGGAAGAATGATCGTGCTTAAACCCCAGTTTTGATGCTAACTCCTTCATCATTTCATTCTGAAAGTGACTTCCATGATCAGTGAAAATATCTTTTGGGATTCCGAACCGGGATATAATTTGGTTGAAAACAAAGAATGCTACAGTCTTACCATCGGATTTAATAGTAGGCATGGCCTCTTCCCATTTAGTGAAGTAATCCACAACCACAATGATATGTCGATGCCCCCTAGCTGAATATGGGTTACAATCCATAAAATATACCCTCCACTTGGTGAAGTGACCGACAATGATGAATGGGTGAAAAGGAGCTAGATGCAAGAACATTTTTTGAGTGAACACCTAGCAAGGGTGACACTTCTTGATCGCTTAAACATAATCTTTAAAAATTGACGCCCAAAAATAACCGGCTTGCATTATGTTTTGGGCTATCGAAAGCTCAGATAGATGACTACCACAGGCCCCATTGTGACAGTCATTGAGAACCGACTCAGCTTCCTTGTGAGTCAAGCAACGATGTAATATATTATCTACTGCTTGACAATACAAAGTGTCACTGATGATAAGGTAATTTTTATCATGATGACGTATACGTCGTCAATCGTTTCTCGACAGATGCTGGGATAACTTCAAAGTTTGAAGATAAATTAGAATGTCTCCATACCAGGGGTCCGAAGATGAGATAAGGAAGATATGTTTATCCGTGAATGAATCATCATGGTAAATGTCCTCATCTAGTGGAGGGAAGTCTGATATCAAGTCGGAAAAAACTAGCGATTTCTTAGACTTCACTGAAGCGAAATCGAGATCAAATTCTTGCAAAATAACAATCCACTTATTTTATTTCCCCCCTATGATACACCTGGTGAGGACGTATTGAAATGGATTAATATCTGTAACTACGGTAGTTTTGCAAAGTAATATATAATGTTGTAATCTTTGAACTGCATGTACGACGACCAAGGCTAGTTTTTATACGTGAGAGTATTTAAGTTCAGGACCGACTAAGTTTCAACTGAGATAGTGGAAAATTTGATCATGGAGTGCATCATCCTACTGAACCAGAACCATACCAAACGTCCCTTCAGACGTGACGATATAAATAAAATAGTCTCTAATATAGTCTGGAGGCCTCAATAGAGGCACCGATACAAAGGATTTCTTAAGAGCATCAAAGGATTCTTGGGCTCACTCATCCCATATAAATGGAGTATCCTTCTTCAAAATATGCATGACATTGACATATTTCACTATGAACAGACGCAAAAAGTTATCCTTCCCTTGTAAACCTTGAATTTGTCGAATGTTGCATGGGGGAGGCAATCGAAGTATTTCCTCAACATTCATAGGGTTTACCATGATCCCATGCTCAGATACTAAGAATCCTAAAAGACGATCATACCTAACGCAAAATTTGCACTTGTGAGGGTTCAATCGAATGAGATAGTAACAAAATGTCTCAAATACTAGTCAAAGGTGAATGGAGTGATCTACTCTCTTGGGAGAGTAAGAAATGAGATCATTAAGGTAAGCTTCAATAATATGCTTGATATTGTGAAAATAAAAGGTCATGGCAGGTTTGAAGGTTGCTCCAACGCTTTTAAGTCCGAAAGGCATTTTCTGGTATGCAAAATTACCCCAAGGAAAAATAAACACAATCTTATGTTGATCCTCGACTTTGATTTGAATTTGATTATACCTTGAAAATCCGTCCATAAAAGAAAAAAATTCGCTTCATGCACACTCATCAAGAATCCGGTCAAGGAAAGGAGTCGGGAAGTTGTCTTTAGGACAAGCCTTGTTCAGGTCTCAAAAATATGTACATACACGGATGGTTCCTTGTTTCTTATTCATGGGAACAGGGTTCGATACCCATTCAGTCAAGGGAACTGGGTAAATGAAACCAACATTAAGTAATTTCTCTACCTCTTCCTTAATTGCAGGGGCCTTCCTAGAATTAAAATATCTAAGATGTTGTCAAACAGGTCTAACATCCAGATAGGTCTTGATCTCATGTTCGATAATGATGGGGTCAATCCCTGCCATCTCTTCATATGACCAAGTGAATACATTACAAAATTATTTGAAGAGATCAATGTAGATCTGAATTTCTCCAAGAGAAAAATACGCACCGATATATATGTTCTCAATGTTTCCAGGAATTCAAGAGATGTAGATTTTGACAGTAGGAGAAATATTCTCCATGTTTCCTTCGACATAAATACCATGCATATCTAGCAGAACCACAATGTGACTAACCATCTCACTCAAGGTAGATCTAAAGTCATCATGGTCGATCCTAACAAGTTTTTGGAAGAAATAGGAGCGATGGTGCATATCGTCCCAATGCCTATTGAGACCATACATGGCCTCTAAGATGGCTTCATCCGAAGGTAGAATATTGTCGAGGAAATCATGTGAACAAGATGATTGCATGACCCATACAGGATTTAGAACGAGATCCTCCTCATCCGTTTGGGAGGAGAAATGATCCGGGTCAACAGTAGCGTTAAGAATAGCATGATACGTAACCTCTACTGCTAATAGTGGATTTTCCATCCCGATGTGTGACTGACCTTCACACGACCTAGTCGAGGAAGGTAGGGTCCAAGGGTCATTGAAATACAAAGTACAGAAAGGAACGAACCTCATTGATGATGAATACTTATTGGAAATGATATGAATGTGATGGATTGGTGCCAAGAAATAAAAGCTACCCATGAGAGAGGAATACATTATGACACCAACATCCTCGATTACCTGTTGAAAATTGTCGATCACTAGGACCGAAGGTCCAACTAATTCATTAGGACTAACATGCACAAAGGAAAATTGGTCAATCATCCCTATTTTCCCTTCGCGAGGAAAACATAAAGTGAGGAAAATAGATGAAACAACCGCGGTCATGGCATAAGGCAAATTACGCCCTAGTAGTAAATTATATTCAAGGGGCACATCCACCACCTCAACATCAACCTCCACTCTCTTTCCACCTAAATGGATCGAAAAAGTGGGAAAAAATTTATGGGGTCGAAATGAATTCCCATCAACTATGGTCAACATAGTCATAGATTGGGATAGATTCAGAGAGCCAATGGCTTTCCAACAGGTTAGGGACATCACCCATGTTTCAGAACCTTCATCAATTAAAATGCATTTAATGGTAATTTTCATGTACTCCACATGGATTTGAAAGGCCACGTGATAAGGTAAGTGAGGCTTAACATCTGTGATGTTAAACTTAATAACCCTTGATCCACACAGGTCTAGATATCCTAAAGAAGACAACAATGCGTTCCTATGTGAAGGACACGTTTGGAGCACCTCCAAAGCCGACATCACACAAGGGGTTTGACCCAGATCTTAGACAATTGAATAATTTTGGGTAGCTCTGGCATTAGGATTATGAGAAGAGTGTTTTAGTAATCCTTTTAGAATATGAGACAGAGGTTCTATATTTTCGATCTTAAAGGGTGTTTACAGCGGAGGGGGAGACTTTGGACCTGTAACAGTCTATGAAGAACCGTAATCATGAGATCGAGTGGCTACATCAATCTGAGACTTGACCATATTAACACATAGATGGCCACCTTCATGTGTTGAGGGGTTTTGACTCTGGCTCGACATGTTTCCGGTGTCGGAGGACCCTAAAGCCATGTGTTGATTATGTGGAAATGGATTGGTTAGAACAGTGGGCAGTTGTGATAACAACCTCGATACTTCCTCGATTTTGGGGAATAGGTGGGTAAGGTGATCATATTTACAATATTTTCAAGGAAACTTCACCTTCCATTTTTATTTCTTTCCCTCACCAACATTATTATTCGATCTATCATTGTTAGTGTCATCCTTGGCTTTGTTATTATTTTTCCCACCCTTATGATTATTAACTCGTCCTTTCCTTCTATTCCCTCCTAGTTGTTGGTTACCATTTGGGTTGGCGGACGACTGTACAGAATGCACATCCACTGACTGAGTGGGAATAGAGGATGAAGTTGAAGTGTTTCTTGCTACAGGATGACTTAGAGACAAATCCTTCAACTGGTTCATCACCAAGTCTGTAGACTTAGTATTTGCAGAGCCTATGATGCCATCGGCATGAGGCCCAGGATTTTGTATAGGGTCATAATTCGACCACGATGCGTCAGGAAGAATTTCATACAACATCCCATATTGAGCATATATGAGGCCCAGTTGTTGGGCTTTGAAAATAGCTTCTTCCTCAGAGGTTACTGCAGATGTAGAAACATCCTTCGAAATATAAGGAAATAGGGACTTAAGGAACCACTCTAATAGGAAATATGGAGGAATTTAGGATTTAATCAACCTCTTCTATCTACACCACTCTTGGATATGGTCCAAGATATGCGTGGCCTTATCTTGGAGAAAGGATGACAAAATTTATATGTCGGCATTGCAATGCACTGACAACTGGAAGTGGTTGAGAAAGACCAAAATCATATGATTAAAGTTTTTGTATGTGCCCCCCGGTAGCTGAATGTACCATTCCGCAGAAACCCCCATGAGGGTGCTTTGAAATAGCCCCAAACGAATAGAATCATCATTAAGGGAATTAGATGAGCGAAAGTAGTAACACGATCACCCAGATCCTCTCTAGTATTTCCTTCAAATTTTGGAATGTCCGAAGGAATCTTAGAGGGGATGGGGGGCCATGACGGATCGTGATGCACCGGGTCATTCATTAATTTTGAAAAATCTGGTAGATTAAGTGTGTCCAGAAAGGGAGCCGGGGTTGCGACATCTAATCCCATGCTCCTGGGAAATATTGGTGTTGAGGGATTGCAGGCCATCCAGGGTTATGGTATATACCATGGCCCTGTCCGGTAGGGTAATATCCTCCTTCAAACTGATTCATAAGAGGTTGTATGGGAACCATACCTGCAAAGGTGGCATAATGAGTGTTATAAACATTCCCCCCATCTAGAGGAGCTCCGAGCTAAGGGTTTCCCATAGCATGAAACTAAATCCCTCCGGATGGAACTCCGGAGGATAGAGGGGGATTTTTCATAACAAATTATTTTTTCGGAATCGACATGGAGAGAGGAGGGGTAAAGGAAGGAATATAGGAATTAACTTGTCCACTTGGTTGAGTACTTCAGTTAGGAACATTGAGACTAGGATTAAACCCAGAAGAAAAAGGAGGCTGGCCTCCAACCGTAGGATTCATTTGGGGAATATGACCTCCACCAAATGAGAAAGGATCATGTGGAGGAGCCATGCCCCCAGGTCCAAAAATAGGATTTGCATTAGTCGTTGGAATAAAGGATGAAATTTGCAACATCATATTGGGAATACCAAAAGAAAAAGTGTTAGAGACCGAAGGTATGGACTGAGAATTGTATCTTAGCATACCAAAAAGAGACCCAAAAGGGTTTTTTTCTATGGTTCGAGTAGAAACCACATGATGGGTAGTAGTAGGGATGGGAATCTCTGACACTCCAACTGTTGTGGTTGAAGGATTCTAAGGGATCCCACTAATCAAAAAAGGTATAGGAGTTGAGGGACTCCCTCTGTCGTTCAGATTTGACTTAGTACTCATAACTGGATAATCACAAGTCCGGGAGGTGGAGATATATGTACCACATTTATTAACTTTACGCCTTTTAGAAGGAAACTTCGGTAAAGTATCAAAATGCAGTGGTAACTTCAACAAACGAAGAGACCCGTGAGGAGGCTGGTCTTGCTCCACAATGACTTAAGACTCAAGATATAAAACAAAATCCTAGGGACAAATAACAATCAAAGAGCACACCAAAATAAAGAAAAAAGGCCAAATGCACACAAATAGGATAGAGTAGCCGAAAAGGGTCCTCCCTCACTAGAGTAGGTATGTCTCACCCAAGAGGGGACCAAGACTCCCTTCAAAATATTGGAGGTATCCGAATCAATTATAAGGGCCCTCGTGGGCTTAACAACATAGTCGGTCAGATCCCCCCAGAGAGGTAATCCTCCATAAAGGTTGTGTGTTATCTGACCCTTATCTGACTTAGGGTACCTACATAATAACCCCTGCAAGTAACCTATGTGGCTACCTATGTCAAGCAACTAGAGCCACCACAATATAACTAATGCACATGCGAAGAGTTGTAAGTCCAGTCCACTATATGGGTAGGGTAACAAATCCTAAAATATTGAAAGCACCACCTCTCACGAAGGTAAAGGTACTAGAAAGACCCCCAAATACGAATAGAACCACAGAAATATCTCTGATGCCAAGAAGGTATTAGAGGGATATCTATGCAACCAACTTTGCACAACCTCATGCTTAACTCTGGTGTGAGCAGAGCCTCCTGGCGTCACTAATTACACAATGGGTTTCACCACTCTCTAGTCAGACACATATGTTTAGTTTAATATCGTTAGATAATTTTACTCACAAAAATCCTATTCCAAGGCCCTATGTACTATACTTGTTTGTGTACCCTGAAAAATAAAATCACTTCTACTCAATTTTTAATTAATTAGTGTTACTTTTAATGGCTTCTTCTTACTCAAGAGGTGTGGTCATGAAACTGATGGTATTATAACTCAACATATCAAAGAAGCGAATGTAAAAAAACTACTAATTTCTAATCTTAAATTCTAAAGAGATGGTAAGCTTTTAAATGCAACTTTCAATGCAATTTCTACAATTTTGATGAAATGCAATCTTTCCACAAGGGTCAAAATCAAGACTAAGTAATCAAAAGAGAAAACGCCATAATGCAAAATGAGCAATTGTTTTTGTATTTTCGATATAAAGAAAAGAAAATGCAAGGATTGAACAACAACTTCACATACAAAACCCTACTGCAAGCAAAAAGAGACAAGCAAAACAGGATACCAAGAAGCAAACACTTAAACCAATGTGAAAGAGAAACCAATGAAAAAGATGATAAGAAAGAATACCACCCAAAAATTCAGCAATAAGAAGGTTTCCTATCACGCTGTAAGCACTTAACAGTCAGGAGAAAGACCTAAGAAGACTCAACAACAATCAAACTCACCCAAGAAACACCAAACTCAACCAGTAAGCCTAAAGATCTGATGTAGACGACTATTTGATAAAAACTCACGTATGTACGCACCCTATAGAATGAAAGCTTGCGTATGTACACGTTTGTCAAGGGAAAAACAACGTATATATAGTAAAACACTACCAAGGCAAGGGTTAAGCCAAGAAACTCATATGACAAGTAAAAATAGGCTGTCAAGCAATCAGATGACAAGGAAACTCAGGATAACAGAGAGAAATTCAAGGAGAAAAAGACTCCAAACCCCAAAACAAAAGATCATTCTCTGGTATGGTCGCTAATTCTGTTACGAGGAAAATCTCTCTATGGCATGGTATAAACCAAAAAAGATATAATGACGTGCATAAATCAACTCTAATACCAAGTATTCTATATAAATGAAATTCTAACAAGACAAGGCTAAGAGCCTACTTCATCCAAACATTCGATGAACACCACTGTTGAGCACACAACTCAAAGATTTATACCTGCAACTTTTCCTCAACAACCAATATACCCAAGCATATGCTGATAATATATAATATTATCATATATATTAGCATAATCATTAACATACATGACAAATACGCCTATGGAATAATAATTCAAATATTTGAAAGATATCATTTGGACGAGAAAAGAGTATTTCTATTAAAATAATTAACAAAAGTATATAGGTGAATTTTTTTTGTAATGACACATATCGGAACCAAGAAACGAAGTCCCTCCTACTGGGTCTCCACCACTTCAACCCTCCACCAAAGGAAAGCTCATATAAATGCGACAATGAGGTTCTCCATCACAAAGAAGGAAGAGCTTGGGGAATGAACAATGAGTTCAAACTTTTAAGGATAAAGGGATGCAGACTCAATATGAAGTGAAATTTCGCTAGAGTATCTTTTCTCTCAAAGTTGAATTCTCTCCCACAAGGCTTGGATATGTCTCAATTTATAGCCTTCAAATGGAACTGAAGAGACGAGTCAGAGTGTTTCCATTATATGGAAGGTTAAGGATCATGGATCTCGTGACATGACATGGAAACCTAACATAATTTTTAATTTTGAGCACCAAACCCAATGTACATGAGATTTAGTAGAGAAACCTGCATATATGCTTGTTGTCTAACTGATAGGGTGCGTATATGTGAAAAAATATGCTTTTTTGGCTCTGGAAAATAAAAAATGGTACTTCAAGTCTTCATAGAGAAATGGAAAGGCCATCCAAGCAAGTTGCATGGGGTGAGGCAAAATTCGTTGTAACAGTATAGTAATAGAGCAAATTAAAGAATCATGATTGTGCTTATTCTCTGTCAATGCATGTGTGTAATTCCACAGTTGAGGAATTGGTACCGTGTGTATATTTCCGTGAATGAATCCTTGGGTAGATAAAGGTGGATTCGAGGCCAGAGAGTTGAGGTCAGATATGAGATCTCATTCTAGATCAAAGAGGAGAGGAATTTTGTAGGATGAGATCAAAGTCCAGAACACTTAGACTGTAATAGATGAAATCGATGAAGATTTGAATGGTTTGAAACTTTGAAAAGGTTTCAAAGATACAAAGGAGAGGAGACATGATCATGATTGTCAACTTTGCAAGGTCGATGGTCGAAATCATAAGCATTTTGAACTAGTTTAAGTCTTGAAACCAAAAGAAACCATGACCTTTGATCATTTTAGATCAACGATGGAGATCCCTTGGATAATTTGAGCCATATCATTAGATTTCATTAATAATTGGGATTATGATTTATTGGATCATAACTTTAGATTTATTTAGTTTTGATAAGGATGAAGCAAGGTTAAGCTTCAAAAAATAGATGATGAGGATTTGATCATAAGGAGAGATCAATGGGGGAGATTGATCCATTGGATTGGAGGCGTGCAGTGAGAGATGTCCATATCAACGATGATGATTAGATCTAGATGAATGCTTTTACATAATTGACAGTCAAGATTATATCATTAAGGAACTGCTAATCGGGGCATGCCAAATTCTACCCTGAGGGTATCGACAATGATATCCACTTAGTGATTGTCAACGAAAACATGTTTGGTATTCATGTCGGCGACGAGTAGGACGCTGATGACGATAAAGGTAAAATGGATCGATGATGTACATAATGACTAGATCAATGGAAATGATCTATCCAGAGTGAACTATATTAACAGTTCGAGAAGAGGGAACGTGGAAACATCTTATTGGAGGAGTAGATTCAGAGTCAGTCTAGTTTCATCGGAGTTCACGATATCATCGAGACAGTTGAACTAGGAGTGGATTGATACTCCAAGGATGAAGAATATGCTTTAAAACTTGGTTCTGACATCATGGTCCTATGAAAATCTAAGCATTGAGACCTTAGCACCTAGTTCTTCGTTGGGGTAGTGTAACTTGTGTGTGTGTTGACACTCTGATAAAGAAAGGAGTGACGAAAATGATGCCCAACACTTGGTCATAACCCAAGGTTATACAAAAGGTGGGTGATCCACTTGGTTCCATAACTAAAGGGATAGGTTCCAATGGTAAAGGAGCGTGATGACTGAGAGTTATAATGAGGTCATAGTGCTTGGTCGAGTGGGGGATGAGGATCTTAGCACCATACAAGATAAATGTTTGGATTTAGAAAGGGATATTAGTGGCGAGCTAAGAGGTTCTTAAGGTAAGAATTTTGTCACCAACTTAATAGCTTTACTAGTGTGTAAAAGAGACTCATAACTTTTTTATTGGAGGGCCCTTGGACATCGAATGAAGCATTCAATAGTAACTCGAGTATAGGAGATGTCTACGGAGTTATTTTAACTCTATATTATGGGTTTGGACTGGGAGGTCTTCATCGATTGGTATCAAAGCTAGATTAATCCTGCAAGCAAAAAGAGTAGGATAATATCCCATGGAACTTGATTTCATCAAGTGGTATCATAGCGGAGAAAAATACTATGCCAATTGATTCCATCAAGTGGTATAAGAGCAGGAGAATATCATGTGGCACTTGATTTCATCAAGTAGTATCAAAGTGCAGTAACACTCTTTGGAGTAATTTAAGAGATATAGAATAAATGATACAAAGTTCAATAGAGGAACTTTGAGGTTTCAGAGTTGAGGCTAGTCCAAACAAGGATCAAAGTTAGGAAGATATGTTTGGAGGACAGTATCTTGGAACAGATATTGCAGGTAAAAATATTATGACTTGAGATAAATCTCGTAAAAATATAATTGTGTTGCAGGTAGTATCAGGAAGAGAAAGGATATTGCAGCAACCATTACAACTGGATAAGTTGTAATAGAGGAAGAGGGAGCAAGCAAAGAACTCAAGTGAATAATCTTGTGGCATAAAGAACCTTGAAAGAAGGGATGTTGTAAACACTTCCAGTGGAGGATTGGAAGTGAGGAGAACAATAGAAATTCTCAGCAGAATGTGAGTAGGTGAAAAATTCAAGGAAGAGATGAGGATTTTTAGGAGGTTCCAAAGGAGAGAACCAGTGATACCCATAGGTCAATTTCATGAGGAAATGTTGATGAAGTATTGAGTGGTAGGTGTAGATATTGCTACAAATAGGAAAGTCTTGATGCATTTCATAGTGGGCAAGGAGAATATCACAGAGGGAAGAGATTTAGATGACTATTGATAATCATGCCATAGGTTTAGAATAAAGAAAAAACCAAAGGAAAGAGAATTATAGAGAAATTGGTAGAAGGTATATGAGTCAAGAGGAAATTGACAGAGAGTTTGCTGAGTTAAAGGAAAGACTCAATATAATTAGGGAGTTGCTACAATAAAGTGAGGAAAAATAGAGAAAAGGTTGGAATGTGAAGTAGAAGGTCAAATATCTTATTGTATAGATATATGTAAGGAAGATGATACATAACTTGAAGCACATATTGGATGATTGGATCATAGGGGAAGAAATCAAATAAGTGAGTATAGAAAGTCCTTGGAAGCAACATCAACAATTCACTTTTATGAACTAGAAAAAGGAAAAATCCTTGGATAAGATGATGATGAAGATGTTGAATGGAGACCTGTTAAGAGTCTTGTGGACTATCGGGAAATTTCATATCACCATGAGAGGATGATGTCAGAGGCATCAAATGAGACCATATGGTCTTATATTTTAAAATTAATTATTTGTGTATGATTACAAGTTGTGCAAAGAATGAAACTGGAAAATCATTTTGAACTATCATAAAGAATTTTGAAGGTGGAGATATGATTTCTAAAGGCATAGAAGCATAAAAGAATTAAAATTTTGTTATGAAGTAACATGAGATATTTTCATCTCATAAAAATAGTCCTGGTGAATACTATCCACAACTTGTAAATGAGATTGTTCCAGAAGTAGATGATAAAAGTCTTATGAGGTGCTCATACCAGCGTAAGGAGATGATGCAAGATGAGACCGGGGAGTCTCATGGATTTAAAAATAATAATTGGCATGTGTATACAAGTTATTAATACAACCACAAATAGAATGGAGGAGTTGAAGAGAAACATTCATATATAACGCTGACAGATTATGATGAATATATAATATTATTGGAAGAGTGGTTGATCGGTCCAAATATTGATGAATATTGTTTAGTTGTTGCAGACACATAGTATTCAATGATATATGATATGAGATAAGTGTTTGAGGAATCAAGAGGAGTAGAAGAATCATTATTTTTTCAAACTGATTGTTTGTTTGAGTATCATAGGCAACCAAAGGATGCAAAGTTGTCTAAAGAATATGGAGGTGAAGAACAAAAGAAATTACTAGCTGCAGAAGAAGTTGTAGGATTTGATGAGGATTCCCATGGACGTAACGACATCAAATGAATTGAGGCTAGGAATTTAGAAACAACTGTATGGAGTCCATATGAAGGACATAGGCAAAAACAAGTAGAGCTAGAAATTGAAATTGATGAACTGTGGAAGATGATGATCAGGAATCCTAGATGGAAATACCATGAGATGAAAAATATAGTCAAACACAGATTGCAGTTGGATGAGAGATTGTGTCAACAAGGTAAATGGAAAGAAATCAAGTAATATATGGGATCCTAGAAAATATCAAACAAAGATGCAGTAGCAAGACAACAAGGAAAGTGAGCATCAACATAAGGTTTGGGATCCAAGAGTACTTCAAAAAATGAAGACTCGTGATCAAGAGATCATGAAAAGGTTTAACCCTGAGACTCTGATGCAGGAGAATTTTTCCTCCAAAATCAACCTCGTCGATTAGACCTAAGGGGTCTTAGAATTTACTAAAGGAAGTGGGTTCCCTTAATTGATTTGATTACATTTTCCCAAGTTTTAATCATATTCTAGAAGGATAGGTTTTTTTCCCCTAATTATGATGTAAAAAGATTATTTAAGCAATTAATTGGATTAGGTGTATTTTCCTAAGTATGGAGGATTCTATCAAATTGATCCTCATCAATATTAGAAACCTAAAGTGCTATTTTTGTAATTAGTTACAGGATTTTGGGAAAAACATTTCCTGAGCTAGAAGTTGGGCTTCCATGCATAAATTATAATCATTCGAGCATGTAGGAGTGTGGCCAAATTAGTGAAGAATCAGGCCAAGGTCGAGAAGAGACCAATTAGAGAGAAATTAGTCCTAAAGGAAGAAGCCCATATTTTAGAATAGGGTAGTGATACATTTATTTAATTGTGTACATTAATCGAGCAAATGAAAGCATCACAAATGTGTTTATTCTCTGTCAATGCATCTGTGTAATTCCATAGTTGAGGAATTGGGATTGTGTGTATATTTCCATGAATGAATCCTTGTGTAGATAAAGGTGAATTCAGGACCAGAGATATGAGGTCAAATCTGAGATCGCAATCTAGATCGAAGAGAAGAGGAATTTTGCGGGCATAGACCAAAGTCTAGAACACTTAGACTATAGTAGATGAAATCGAGAAGAGCCAAAGGATTTGAAACTGTGTAGAGGCTTCAAAGATACAGAGGAGAGGATACTTAATCATGATCATCAAATTTACAAGATCAATGGTCGAAATCATAAGAATTTTGAACTAGTTTAAGTCTTGAAACCAGAAGAAACCACTACCTTTAATCGTTCTAGATCAGCGGTGGAGGTACATTGGATCACTAGAGCCATATCGTAGGGTTTTTTTAATTGTCAGGATTCTAATATGATGGATTGGAACTTTAAATTTATTTAGTTCCTATGACAAATAAGCAAGGTTAAGATTCAAGAAATAGATGATGAGGATTTGATCGTAAGGAGAGATCAATGGGGGGGATTGATCCATTGGATCGAAGGCATACAATGAGAGTTTTCCATATCAACGACGATGATTATATCTGGACGAACGCTTTTCTAGAATTGACGGTCGATATTGTATCTTCAGGGAACTACTAATCGAGACTTGTTAAATTCTACACTGAGGGCACCGATGATTGTTAGCTATTATAACTCGGGATGTACTCTGCATGTTTTTTCTTGTATGCATGAGTAACCTCACATTTACACTACTAGGCACTTGACTTTGTAATATGATTTTATAAAGTTGTAATAAAGTGGCTCTTTTATTAAAGTGACTTTTTATAAAGTAATCTTCTAATATTAAAGTGACTTTATTTCATAAAGTGCACTTATGTCAACAAGTGAAATTGTACTTTAATTTAATTAAGTGATTTGTTTTGGAGGGAATGAATCATGTCCCTTGATATTGAAAAGGAAAGATTAGATCTTGGATGGGGAAGGTGAAAAGACGTTTAGCTGTGGAAAGTCATTTTTCATATTTAAGAGTGAACCTAGGGTAGTGTGCAAGACACTTTTTGAGAGAGATAGCTTGAAGATGAGAGGGCAACAAAACTGGGTTCTTTTCCCAAGGGAGAATGGGCACAAATCCCAATAAATTTTGTTGTGAGGAAGTGTTGGAGCTTGCTACTGATTTGGAGGTCATAATGTATGGATCTGTATAGTCTGTACAATAGAGGAAAAGGGCACTATTTTTTAGTCAACCTTGCTTCACGCAAACCAAGGCACCTGTTTGGTATTTTCCTTTGTCGCTAGGGGTGATTTTGGGTGTTGTCCATACAATAGTGATGTGGCACAAATTTCTATGTGTTCTTTAGCTGGGTCGTACAGGTCGTACAACTCACTGGGCATGTTTTCCAAGACAACAAATTGTCGAGGCATTTTTGTGTGACTGTAAGTGATTTCTCTTGCTAAAAAAATTGCATTTATGTTGTTGATATAACTTGCTTGAAGCTAAATAAAATCTCTCTCATTGGGTTTCCCCACACTGGGGTTTTCCCTGGCTGGATTGCCAAAAATATGAATGTGCAAATGTGTTTGTGACTGTTGTTCATTATGTTTTTCCACTGCAAGTTGCTTAGCAATGTGTATTTATGCTTATGATATTTTTTGAATGTGGGTTTAATACATCTCAGAGTTCATTTAAGACAATTATCAAAAATTTTCTCAATGTATGACATAATTTATATGAGCTGATTTTGTCATTAAATTTCTACATGGTACCAGAGCTTGGACTTTGAGGTACAATGAGTAGTGTTATTTTTGGCAATATTTGAAGGGGGAAATCCATTGGTTGTTTTGTTGGAACAATTGATGGGGAAATGGTTGTATGCATAAGATTTGAGGATCGGTTGGAAGGAATTTCCAACTATTTGTAGTGGAAGGTCCGAATATCATCTGTTCTCAAGGAGAACAAGATTTGGAGTTATGTCAGCACTCTTGTTGTAACTCCCACAACAGATCCTATTGCCTTGGATTTGCATGAGGTAAAGGAGGACAAAGCATAGAGGATCATTTTGGATGGAGTGAAGGACCCACTCATTCCACATCTGGCTTAGAATAAGAGAACATATGATATGTGGGAGACATTGAAAAATTTATACGAGCTAAGCATGGAAACTGAAAGATGGACTTAAAGGATAAACTGCATGACATAAAGATGGCTAAGAGTGAGGGTGTTTCATCCTATCTTACCCAGATAGACCATATTAAGGACGAGTTAGCTGCAATAGGGGAGGTCATCTCAAAACCTAAGTTGGGAAGGATAGCCTTGATAGGCATCATGAAGGAGTGGGTTGTCTTCATGAAGTGCGTGGCGAGTCGTGAGAATTTTCAAGAATGGAGTAGAATGTGGTACGAACTAACTCAGGAGGATATCTGAATGGGATCTCAAAGTGATGGAAAGAAGGAAGACATAGATGACGAGGATGTTGCTCTTGCAGCAAAGGGAAAAGGGAAGAAGAAAGGGAGTTCCGAGAAGGATTTGAGTAAAGTCATATGTTATTGTTGTAACCAGTTGGGGCACCTTGCTTCTCAGTGTCCTGAGAAGAAGAAGAAGAGGAAGGAACAAGAGAGGCCTAATAAAACAACAAAAACAACAACTATGAAGGAATTTTCGTCTAAGTTTGATATGGAGTTCTCTTTGGTCACTCTAGTATCCAGTGTCATTAGTGTTGGATTTGTTCGTGACAATAGATGGATTGTTGAAAGTGGAGCCTCTTGCCACATGACAAGAATATGACATATATTCATTAGTATCATAGAGATAGGTCCTAATTGACTGGTGGAGAGTGAAGGAGTTATGGCATGAGTTGTACGTGGATTTGGAAGGATTAGATTCCGACTCGAGTATGGAGGATTCATGGAGGTTGATGGATTTATGTTTGTTCCAGGGTTGAGGGTTAACCTACTCTCGATCTCATCCTTGGAATATTATGGATATTATACATTGTTCAAGAGGGGACATGTATTTATCTACAGGGAGGGAGTGGATCCAGTCGAACCATAACTATTTGGTGATCGGATGGATAGGTTGTACATGGTGCGAGGACAACCTATAGGTTATGATTCAGAGTCATATGAAGAGCAGGAGTCTCCTGAGACTATAATGGTACGAAGGGTTAAGTCTTGCATTCCAAGGGAAGAGAGGGAGTATCTTTTGAGCATTAGATGGAGGATCAACTGGTGTGAGCGAACATAAGCTCAAAGTGGGAGGATGGACTCTCCAAGGAGCTTGGGGTTCAGTGTGGCTGTTAGGAGGATGTATTTAGATTCAAGTTATGTGCAAGTGTTGAGGTTGTCTCCAAGTTCATAGGGAGCTCCTACTGTGAATAGTGTGATGGGACATGATGATGGTGATGGTAGCAAGTACATCCCTAGCTAAGAGGGAGGGTTAGGTTTAATATCATG
Source organism: Picea sitchensis (assembly GCA_010110895.2). Taxonomy (NCBI): domain Eukaryota; kingdom Viridiplantae; phylum Streptophyta; class Pinopsida; order Pinales; family Pinaceae; genus Picea; species Picea sitchensis. The sequence goes on from SNQJ01S0017742.1 coordinate 281,154, forward strand.
GGAGGTACTCCACATGTTTTGTCTTGTATGCAGGAGTAACCTCACATTTACACTACTAGGCACTTGACTTTGTAATAGGAATTTTTAAAGTTGTAATAAAGTGGTTGTTTTATTAAAGTGACTTTTTGTAAAGTAATCTTCTAATATTAAAGTGACTTTATTTCATAAAGTGTACTTATGTCATAAAGTGAAATTGTACTTTAATTTATTTAAGTGAATTATTTTGGAGGGAATGAATCATGTCCCTTGATCTTGAAAAGGAAATATTAGATCTTGGCAATTGGATTTGGGAATGGGGAAGGTGAAAAGACATTTAGATGTGAAAAGTCATTTTTTACCTTTAAGTGTGAACCTAGGGCAGTGTGCAAAACACTTTTTGAGAGAGATTTCTAAGAGATAGCTTGAAGAGGAAAGGGCAGCAAAAGTGGGTGCTTTTCCCAAGGGATATTTGGCACAAATCCGAAGACATTTTTTTGTGAGGAAGTGTTGGAGCTTGCTATTTATTTGGAGCCCGTACTGTACGGATCCGTACAATCAGTACAACATAGGAAAATGACATTGTTTTTTAGGCAACCTTACCGCACTCAAACCAAGGCACCTGTTTGTTTTTTTCCTTTATTGTTGGGGGTGATTTTAGGTGTTTTCCATACATTAGGGACATGGAACAAATTTTTGTGTGTTGTTCATCTAGCCCATGTAGGCTGTACAACTCATTGGGCACATTTTTCAAGAAAACATATTGTGGGGGCAATTTTGTGTGGCTGTAAGTGATTTCTCTTGTTGAAAAATTGTATTTATGTTGCTGATATAACTTTCCTGAAGCTGAATAAAATCTCTCTCATTGGTTTTCCCCACACTGTGGTTTTCCCTAGATGGATTGCCAAAAATATGAATGTGCAAATGTGTTTTTCACTGTTGTTCATTGTGTTTTTCCGCTACAAGTTGCTTAGCAATGTGTATTTATTCTTATGATATTTTTGGAATGTGGGTTTAATACATCTCAGAGTTCATTTAATACAACTATCAAAAATTTTCTAAGTGTATGACATAATTTATATGAGCTAATTTTGTCATTAAATTTCGACAATGATGATATCCACTTAGTGATCACCGATGACAACATGTTTTGTAATCATGCCAACAACGAGTAGGAGGATGATGACCATAAAGGTATAGTGGATTAATGAAATACACAACGACTAGATAAATGGCGAGGATCTATCCGGAGTGAACCAAATTAACAGTTCGAGAAGAGGGCATGTGGCAACATTTTATTGGAGCAGAATATTCAGAGTGGGTCCAATTTCGTTGAAGTTCACGATATCATCGGGATAGTTGAAATAGGAGTGGATCGATACTCCAGTTCCAACAATAATGTTTTAGCACTTGGTTATGGCATTGTGTTCCTATGGAAAGCTAAGTGTTGAGAACCTAGCACCTAGTTTGTCGTCAGGGTAGTGTAACGTGTGTGTGTACCGACACTCTGATAAAGAAAGGAGTTACAATGATGAAGCCCAACGCTTGGTCATAACCCAAGGTTATATGTAAGGTGGGTGCTCGAATTGGTTCCATGCCTAAAGAATAGGCTCCAATGGTGAAGGAGCATGATGACTTAGTGTGAATCATAGCGTGAGGTCGAGTGGGAGATGAGGATCTTAGTTTTGGATGAGATAAATGTTTAGATTTATAAAGGGAGATTAGGGTTGAGCTAAGAGGTACTTAAGGTAAGCGTACTGTCACTAGATTAATAGGTGGACTTATGCGTAACAAAGACTCAGAACTCTGTTATTGGAGGGCCCTTGGACATCGAATGAAGCATCTGAGAGCAACTCGAGTATAAGTGTTGTCTATGAAGTTATTTTAACTTTGTACTATGGGGTTGGACCAGAAGGTCTTCATCAACGATTCATCCAATTATTCCTTCAATGCTTAACTAACTTCATTTTCATCAAATGTAAAAATCTCTAACTCACAATCATCAATCTCAATTTTATCCTCTTGCTCCTTGATTTCTTCATCCATTTCAAGACCCATTGCTTACTTATCAATTTCCACTTTTTCACTATCAACAACTTCTAACCCATCTTCTTGATTTCTAAAATTCAACTTGCCATTGAAAAACTTTGATTGTGCTTGAAGCCAATATCCATCTTTTGTGCATTAATTGTAAACAACCAAGAACATTAGTGAGATTGAACATTAGTAAGAGTTCCTTTGTGCATGAGAATCATTGATCTTGGAGTTGTGTTTATCAATTTTTGTAGAAAAGTAAACATCCCTTCGAGTCTTTGTATTACTCACCTCTTTAAAATTGGTTCCAAGTTTTTTTAGGACCAAATATGTAATATTTGCAGAACCTAAACTCATAAGATTCAAAACTATTAAGTTTGAACCCCTCATTCAATTTTGGGTGGGTTATTTAAAAAAGTTTCTTTTAGCGAGTCACAAAATTTTGTTAGAAAAATGAATTTTGACCAACTATTTATAACAAGACCCAAACAAAAACCTTCTAAGACCTTTGAACTCCAAATTATTGACTCATACAAAGCTTCTTTATTCAAATTTAGGAAGGTTATTTTATACAATTCATTTTGATCTTGAAAAATTTCTTCACCTTGCCTTATGAATAATGGGCTTCTTGCAACTCCACCCTTTTCCCAATATCTTTCTAAAGACTCAAAGTGACTTAGACTTCATGAACCTCAAATTGGACTAAAAAATACGTCCAAGGCCTTGTAGTCTTACAAAATAACTATCGCAAGTTGCCTTTCCTAATATGCAAAATTTTCAAAGTTGAATTACATATTGATTTGTCCTCAAGTGAAAATTATCCTTTGCTATGAGTCAACTAATTATACCTCAAGTATTTAGGTCATTGTTTGCCTTCATTTTCATGTTCTTATTTTGAGTGTGTTTATCCAAAAAATTGTACTATATGAAAATGCACCAACACTACCACATAAATAACATCACTAGTCACCATGGCATATGCACAAAGTTCTTAATACCCCTTATTCAATTTTAGGTGGGTATAGGACACGAGCCAAAAATTTAAATTTTATTAAGGGGTGTTATCCTTCTTATAGCCATACTCTCGAAGAAAAATGAAATTGATATAGGATCCTTGAAAAAACAACTTTGGATGGGCTGCACAATTACAAAAGAGTTCAAGTTCTCCTCACAACTATGAAACAAATTACATTCCCTTTAAAGTTGTCAATGTAAACAATACAAATTCTTACAACTTATTGGCGATGATAGAAATTAGTCCTACTTTATATGTCCTCTAGTATATCAAAAAAAAAATTCAAAACCATTTATTATACCTGTTATTTTTCCATTACAAAAACATTGTGATTTAAGTTAAATAAAATCAAACCAAGTGCAATATCTGATATGTTCATATTTTTATCATGAGGAGGAATCCCTCCATGTGTTCCTTTCTCTCACACTAGAATCATTATTCTATTTAATGAGAAGAAAATTCAACCAATTTCTCAATGTGACACCATTGGTGATCCAAATGCCAAAAATGGAAAAAATGGCTACCTTTCCCTTTGGAAATGTTGAGCATTACTACAGATTCCTATCTTGGAAAAAATGATAGTTTCTTTCCAAATAGCACGTAGGCTGCATATTTCATGAATTTACAATAATGATATATCCTCATCTTGAAACACTCTAATCACCAATATCGAATAATTACTCCATGGATGAATGCTTTTATTTCTCTTCCCAACTCTTCAACTCCTTGGGGGCTATTGACGGGGAAGAATTGACTTTGCAATAGTAAGGGTTACTCCTTAGTACACGGTCCCAATCCGAATATGCATCGTTTGGCTTAGGAGACCCATCCATAATTTGGCTTGGCTTCCATAGTTGGTTATGAGGGTGGGAATGGATGGTTATGCAATGCTAATATGTAGATGGAGAGTATGTATTAAAATAAATGTAATCTATTTCTATTATATCCTATCCTATCCTATCCTAGCTAGGAGCGAACTATATTAACCAAATGAATAGTAAATGAAACTAAACTCTTCCAGAAACCCCTCACAAATGGTTGGAATGAAGGTTCAGAGTTAGAAACATGAGCATGCATACATATAACTAGAAAAGTCTAAATTATATTTCTGCATACATTAACAACTCATGAGCTTAGGACTTGAAAATATAAGAAATAATAACAATAATGTAACATAACATTGTGTGCATAAGATTACTCTATCAACAAACATTGTTCTTACATTCCATGTGATCAACATACATTCTACTTGAAGAATTTCACAACAAAATCAACCACACACACAATTTCTTCTCTCTTTCGAAAACTAGCATTGAGGGATTCTATATATTAATCAACACCATATATGTTCTTGAATTAGTTCTTGAGTTTATAAAATGCTTGAAGAGCCCCTTCAAATGGGTCTCTTCTTCTATTTATACTCTTTTTTTTCTAACTGTCTTGTGACTCTTTGTATTCCTTTAAAGAAGTTGTTGCAAAATTGTTCTTCTGCTTTTTTCTTGATGACAAGTGTACAAAGAAAAGACAAAATTGGGAGTAGTTCAAAAAATACAAAACAAGAAACAAGTAATGGAAATTTAGAATTTGCTATTTTTTCTTTTTATGGATTCTTTCCCTGGAGGTATGCTACCCATATTTATATCGGATCATGTAAATATACAAGTCTATGGAATTCCAATTCTTCTATGGTAGAAATATGCAATGCTATGTTGTCATCGAGGGTCTGCATATCCTTTGATAGTGTATCCATGAATGCCTGAACCATAGTATGGAACTTTGTCAGCTGAATGAAGTGTTTTTCTATTAGGTCCATTGTTACTATGGTGGTTGCCTCGGTGACTCTTCATTGCCGACTCATGCTATCTTTTACCTTATTGACCAGTTCCTTCGTTATAATATTTTTTCCAAGCTCTTCTAGTTGGGGTAGTTGGCACAACTTGAGTAGTTCTTGCGCTTCTTTGTGAATGCATGGATACATTTCTATTGAGCTTGTCATTTATTTGTCCATCTTTTGTCCTATTTGCTAAAAATGGTCTAGTAAATAGGCATCGATTTTTATTTCTCTAGGTGTTAGACGATATAGCTCTAAAGGTGCATCTGGGTTTTCTGCAATCCACGTATCAATGTCATTCATGCCCTCCAGGATAATATTGAATTTTTTTATCTTGGTTTTCAAAGTTCTATGCTACTTTATGATAATGGAAACTAAGTCCCAGAATATGTGCAGGTGTGCGTATATGTCGGTAAGTGCTTCTTCTAGCTTGATATTGACCTTTTTTATTCTTTCCTTGAAATTACAGAGGCTGTCCTAGTCTATCTTTACCTGTTATATCTTTTCCTAAAGCTCTTTTATCCTTGCTTCATGTTCCAAGTTATTTCGGCATAGATTCCAAACGTTGTCTTCTGTGGAATTCTAGAAAGTGGAGCTAACTGAGGCTATGGATACTGGATCTTTTCTGACATGTTTCATCATAGGGATCTATGTAATGACTGATATCGGGTTCCCCCCTATTATAAAAACTTTATTCACTTGTTCTTTCACAATTATTCCTGATGCTTTTTCGTATACGAACTTCCTCAGGTTGGGTTTATCATCTGGCCTGAATGGAGTACTGAGTCCCAAAATTAGTCTGCTAGCACCGAATGTCGATATTTCATGGATATCGATGTCCATTGGGACTATCTCATTGTTCCTAGTCTCTTCATATTTATTTCTATGCTCTTCTTTTGCATCTTTATCTGCAACTTCCTTGACTTCCTTCTTCGTTGTTGTTGCTGCGACCTTTTCTACTATTTCCCTTTGGTCGACTTCTTTATGGGAGGATGCCTTTGCTGCAACTTCTACTTTAGCTTTGTCTTTGGCTTCTTCAACAATTTTCCTCTTTTTCCCAGTGGAATTAATCTTTTTCTTATGAACCTTCTCTTTATTTCTCCTCTTTTTTATCCACTTGTGTCTCTTCTTCCTCCCATGATATTGAATGTGCAGAAGCAGAAATGGGAGTTGTCCTTCCACCTGTCTCCTCCTATGCATTATTTCTGGCTTCTTAACATGCTTTAAATTCATCCACAATCATCCCTAAAGGCTTTCCTTGTCTCTTGAAGGTGACTTCGTCGTAAATTATTTCACCACGATGTACCTCTTCTTCCTGCTAGACATCTATTGTATATTCGCAAGGCAAGCCTACCTTAATGAAATGATCTTTTACAACTTCCTTTGGGTCATGTCTCCTGAACCTCTCCTCTCTAAAATGATACAAGAGAAATATTTTTACTTCTTCTTGTGCTTTCTTGGTGTATGAAAATGTGTATATCCCACCATGCAGTGGGAGTGGTGGCCATATTTATTTCTTTCCTCAGTATAACATTCCCCCTAATCCATGGATCACTGTATGGCATGCCACCTCCTGGAGTACTAGTCTTTATGGTGCAAACCAAGGGAGGATATGGGGGGATTTTGTGGTGTCGTACACCATGATATAAGTCCCATGCTCCATAAGGTACCAATCCCCGATCCTATTTATGATAACTATCACTTTGTTGGTTATGCATGGGGACGGTGTGCAATATATAAAGTCATACAGATGAGCCAAAAAGTGTTCATATATCTTCTGATATTACATCCTGTATTTGTGCTCCCATAGAATTTTGTAGTACATGTGAATGGATTTATCTTATGGTTTCCATTTCCACCCGATCTTTGGTTATTGGTGGGAAATGCACATGATGTCCAAGAGGTAGGACGACATGTGGAAACTAGATAAAGTTACCGACTGATATTCTAAAACCGTAGTTATGGCATCTGTCAGTTTGGTTAATAGGATTTCATCCCATATGAATGCCAATCCTTCATCTATGTAGTAATAAATCAATGAAATGTATGATAGAGAGAACTGGGAAGCATATGTCTCCCTGTATGGCCTGCATAGTATTGATATTGTGTATCGATAAGGCTTCATTAGTGTGGTTGTGGGGTACCCTCCCTTGGGTCTATGTTTGAACTATCTATATTCCTTATACCATGTTGGGAATATCTCCTTGGATGTGTATTCAAACTCAATGAAAATCTTGTTGTCCAACTACTTAGTCCCTTTTTCGAGGTGATATAATTTTTCTAGGTATTTGGGCCGAAACGATGCTATGGGTTATTTTCTAGTTATAGACATATATGTTCCTCAAATCAATGTTCTTCATGATCCAAGTGATGGCATCAATGCAAGAGAATACAAAAACATGAGCTAACACTATGAATATTTCTAGATCTTCTAATGTTCTTGGAGATCCTTAATGCATCTTGGTCCTCGACATTAGTGGAGAAGTTCTTCTTATTGAACATCTAGTACATGTCTCCCTGTCTGAGTGCATTTCCTTCCTTGTCTAGGATCTCAACGGTGTCATCATACATGGCCCTTGAGGTGTCAGGTTAATATTAAATTTGTTGGACACTTCTGGAGGCCACAATGCTGGCACTTTTCTAGTGGTTTTCTTTCTCAGTGACATATGTGAACCTGCGAAGAAAAGATGGAATTAATATAAAAATACAAAATCATAAAATTTAATCTATCTAAGTATCTTCAAATAAAGGAGATGGATTCACTTGAGTTTATGCTTGGTGGAATATTTTCATCTGATTATGAAATCATGATAGCAGGCATGGTGAGAAAACTGGTGGAAGTTAGAGAAGAGAATGGCCCAAAAATATGCTCAAATTTCAAAATCAGAATAGTTCTTACGAAATACTCTGGTGACTATCGGAAGAGTTAGTGTCAATTTCTCTTAAATCCATCGAAAAATTTAGTATGAAAGACTCTGATATTCTTAGAATACATAGGTTCAGTTGATGTGAAGGTTGGAAGTGAACCTTTGAGTATATTGTGGGATATTGTAAAAATGCTATGATAAGATTATGTAAATTGAATAAGTTGGGGCCAACTTCCCCGCAGTTAATTAGAGAGTTTAGTGTTAATTTTGTCGATGAGGAACTTGATGCATCGGGGAAATTTTATGTATACTATGTCGATAGTTATCGACAGAGTTGGATGGAAAGTTTTCGATTGGGAGGAAACATTTCATCTGACAATCCCTGAAAACAAAGAAAGTCGTATCTCTTTATGCTAAGTCTTATTGCAAGGTTTAATCCAAGCCTGAACTCGAAAGATTCTGTCGGGGGATTTTGAGATTTGATTTTGTCAATAATCCTTCGATCAAGGTTAAGGCCACCTCTTTTTTTTGACAAGGTACTAGAGTTGGAAAATCTGGCTTAGGGATAGGGCTATGTGAGTTCTTTTGGTGCCTTTCAACATCCTTGGACTATGACAGGGCATGGGCACTAGGAGGGTGAGGGTTAGGGAGAAAAGGGAATTAGAAAGGACCAAAGACACTTGGAGAATAATAGTTAGAGTGGGTAGGTTTTTATGGGACAACTTGATAGAATTAAATCCCACCACCTCATCACTTAAAGAAACATGAAAAACCCTAAACCTAGAAAAATTTAGAGGTTAAGCACCAGGGGCATACCTGTTATTTCGCTTGACACATGGAATGTGAAGATCCGTTGAGATCAAGGAGATTCGGGCTCAGTTCCCTCTCGTTTGAGACTTACTCTTTTTCCTTGGAGCTCAATGAAATAATGAGAACGAGGGTCAAAGGCTTATTTATAAATTTGGCGGTTATAGCAATAAATGCAGTGGGTGGGCAGTTTTAGATCGACGAAGTTGATGGAAAGTATGTTGATATACATTAGAGGACTTTGTGGGAATTCCTCCAAAGTATATTAGAATATTTTCCACTAAGTATTCCATATTTTTTTGGAAGGGATGACAAGAAATCCTCCAATGTATCGAAGGAGTTAATAAGAACTCTGTTGATACATCAGAGGAGTTGGCAAATTTTTTTGCAATGAAGACTTGTTGAAGGGACGGGTTGTGCAGTTGTTCCTTTTCTACCAATGAAGTCATAGGTAACTCCTATGATGTTCATCAGAGGATTTTGTGGTAACTCCTCCGATGTACATCGAAGGATTTTTCACTAACTTATCTAAAAAACAATATTTTAACCCAAACATTTTCTTAAGTGTTCCAATTTGGAAAAAACAACTTAGTTAAAAAAGGAGCTTGAAGAGAATGTTTTAGACAAAAGGGAAGAATATATTGCAAAGATGGAAGTTGAAGATTCTTGAAAGTAAAGAAAAACAAGGGGACCCATTTTCTTGGAAGTATTTTGCAAATTGTTTACAAGGAAATGGAGGGTTGTAGTGTTTGACACAACAAATAGCGACACACTAGGCGAAGTATTTGAATCTCTATAAGATGGTATCGAAAAACATATTTTTTGAGGAGGGGGGGGTTATCATGCATAAGTCAAGAGAGAAATAATATGCCCCACATCTCAGGTTTTGACGATACAACATTTATATGATACAAAGGGGAAGTTAGGGCTGTGTCCCAGAACATATTGTCTCTTAATGCATATTTATTTATATATAAATTACCTAGGGGAGGCATAATGAGTATTACGGAGAAAAAAAACATTGAGAATGTTGAAAATACAAGTTTTGATTCATTTCTCTAGTGTTTCTCCATTTCTAGTGAGAGTCCATAGCCTCGACGGAGTCACCCTGATTTCATATGCCTTCATCCACTGCCAATGAGCATCCATATCCCCGACGGAGATACTTTCATGTCCCGTGTTATGTAGAATGCCTTTCCCTAAGACTTTACCTTTTGAGTTTAATTCTCTTATGTTTAGAGGTAGGTGGATGGGGGGATTCCATTTATCCTTTAAAGGCTCTAGGGATGACACCTGTGATAGTGATATTTTACAACTTGATTATAGATAAGTGAATTCCCTGAGTAACGTTCTCTCAAATAATACATATATCTCTTTTCAAACCATTCCCTCTTGGTAAAAAAATATACAAATATGTTCTTAAACTGAGTCATTGGTTCCTCACTTTGTTGTATTTAATTGCATGATGCTCACATATTGATGAGCTATGTTCCACTACTAGATCTGACTTAAAGCGATGCATGCCACGACTATAAAACTAAGGATTTCAGAAAGTTGGTTTAGGTTGATGGATAGTTGGTATGGATTGTTGGTTTTCATTGATGTCAACCATTGGAGAGTGATATTGTATATTGATTTCAACCCTTGGAGAAAGTCCAGTAGCGAATTCCGGTAGCACAAAGGTTTGGGTAATGGAACCAAGGTTGTTTCATGTATAATGGTATGAGTTTTAATATATTTTAAGGTAAGACTATTCTATATAGATAGTACATGTCATTCTGTTTTCGGTAGTATGTGGAATGTCATATAAATCCTCACGGTTAGAGAGTTATGGCCATGAGAAGTTGGAGAACCCAGGCTTGGGAAATGGACCCAAGTTTGTTTGATGGATAACGGTATGAGTTTTAATATGTTTTTAGGTAATACTATTCTATATGGATAATACATGTCATGTCATTTCTAGTGGTATGTGGAATGCCACATAACTCCTCACGGTTAGAGAGTTATGGACATGTGAAGTTGGAGAACCCTCATGAATCATCTAGAAGCCCCAAAAGGTCAAAGTAGTCAAAGTGGTTTAAGATATTTTTAGAAGGTAAATAATAAAGTGAAGTGATGAATGTACTATAATTCAAAGTGAATACAAAATAAATTATTTAAATAATAAATTTAATGGATAAATTACTAAATTGACAAGTGGTTAGAAGTGGGTTAGCCCTAAAATAAGGAAAGTGGTTTAAGATGGTTAGAAGGTAACCCCTTGAGGTAAAGTGAAGTGATGAGTGTACTATAAGTCAAAGTGGATACAAAATAAATTATTT
>SNQJ01S0017742.1:293816-308541 GCA_010110895.2 Picea sitchensis
TTGGTATATACTTGGTACATGGTTGGAGGCACTTGTTAGTAGTATTGTTGACACATGGTTTATGGATGATGTAGCATACTTGTATTGGTATATTATTAGAAGCGCATATTGATCTTGGTGATGATTATGAGTTGTTATGTTATGCTTGGTTGCTGCACATCTTTGAGAGTAGATCTTATTTGGTTGATAGATCTTGGTGAGTACATCTTATTTGGTTGATAATATTGATGAGATAGGTTGTTGTGATAGGTTGTTTGGACAGGTTGTTGTGACATGCTATTTGTATAGGTTTGGTGCATGGTTGATGCACTTTTTCATGGTACAGGTTGAGGTACAGGTTGAGGTACAGGTTGGTGCATGGTTGATGCACTTATTTGTGATACAGTTTGATAACAGGTTGAGGTATAGTTTGATGCATGGTTGATGCATGGTTCAGGTTATTGGTACAGGTTGTTTTGTGTAGGTTGATTGGTACAGGTTTACATCAGTATATCTCACATTGATAGTGTGACAGTGGTTCCATCATTCTACTTATATGCCAGGGCGGTTGGATGGGGCAGGGACAGGTGGTTGTAGCCACCTTTCGGTTGTAGCCGGAGAACATAGGGGGTTGTAGCCTCCCTCTAGTTGTAGCCAGAGAATTGGGGAGTTGGATCTTCCCTTAGGTTGTATCCTGAGAAACTAGGGGGTTGGAGCCTCCTTCCAATTGCTGCTGGAAAAAAAATGGAAGTTGGTGCTTCCAATGAATGTAATTCTTCAAGACATATAAGAAAAAACATTTCGTCATTTTATCCGGCTTTGGGTTTCCACGTAAAAACACTGGTGTACTATGTATGTGTATGATTGTTCATTTGTTCATTGTTTATTTACTCTCCAAATATTGGATGATAATGATACATTGATATAACACTTGCATTATATGGTTAAAAAGCATTAGATTTCTCTATTATTGATTCACCCCGCCTCTCAGTAATCCAACAATTGGTTTCAGAGCTGGTTCCTTCAGGAAACATTTTAACCATTGGAAGGAGATCATGGATTATTCTGAGAGTGGAGTACCAATGTTTAATGATCAGAATGGTTTTAAGTATGATATGCGGAGAATAAGGATAGAAGTATTTTTACAAGAACAAGGAAATTATATTTGGCTATCAGTTGTTACAGGATATGATAGTTCAAAAAGGGAAAAGACTGCATCCAAGAAGGAATTGAAGAATAATAACAAAATATGGATCTCATCTAGGAAGGATTACCTAATCTGATAAATGCTCATCAANTTGAAAAAGAAGACAATTATGAGGTAGAATTGATTAGTGCTTTAGATCAACTAAGAGAAGAAAACAAGTCACTCAAGAAATAATTGATGAAACAAAAGGAAAGTGTTCACATTTTTGAAGAAGCCCAATAGGTCATCGAGTACTTAAGAACTCAGCTAGAAGAATCTTGAAAGATCAAAGAAAATCTTGAATATCAAAAGTGTTTGGAAGCCACCATAGCAGCACAGAAGGAAGAAACAGAAATGAGAGAGAATATATTGACAGATCATTTTAAGGAAATAAATGACGATCTAAACCATCTTGAGTCAAAGTTTAGTCAAGAAGAGAAAGTACTTGAAGAAGAAATAATCACATTAAAAATTCAACTTGAAGAAGTGAAGAGAACAAAAGAAGTCATGAAGTCTCAGATATTAAAGAAAGAAGAAGAGGTTGAGAAACTTGAAGAAGAAGTTGTCACATTGAGAAGTAAAATCATCAATCTCAAAAAGAGCGTTGAAGAGATAGAACCATCCACATCAGTTACAGAGAATGAAGAGAAGCACTCTAGGTTGATGGAAAGAAGAATGAATAAAATACAAAGAGTTATGCAGAAGTACTCAAAGGAATAAATCACGGTCAACCAGAATCTAAGAAAACTATTGAAGATACATCTTCAAGAAGACCATTTGTGTTCAAGAAACAAAGAATCTTCAATCATGAACATGATCAGTCAAGGAAGAAATTTAGAAGGACTACACCACAAAGAAGATCATTCACTCCCAGGTATGCAAATTTATTTTATGGTCATTGTTTTTATTGTACTAATTTTGGACATAAGGTTGCAGATTGCAGGGATTATAAAAGAAATTTTCAAGCAAGAAGTGCCTATGTGGCTACACATAACATTAAGTGTTACAAATATCATAACTAGGGACACATAGCCAGTGATTGTATAAGCATGATCGATACTTCCATGAAAGAGAAAACTGATATCAGATATAAGAAAGTATGGATAAGAAAACAGGAAGACCAGGTGAAAAAAGACCAGGTACCAGAGATTGCCATATTGGCAATAAAACTAGATGAAGAAAATTCTACAGAGAAAAAGAAAGATGTCAGATACAGGAAGGTTTGGAAAATAACTGAAAGAAATGAAGGGCAGGTAAATAAGGAACAAGTTCAAGAGATTGTACTTTCAGGCATTGTAGTGAAAGATGAATCCACAGACAGAAAGAAAGATGTCAGATCTCAGAGAGATAATGAATCTACTAATGAAGATGATAATGAATCTACCAATGAATATGATGATGAAAACACATCAGAGCAGGAATTATTCTGAGCCATCCGACTTAGAGACTCCCAAGTAATATTAATATTAGACAGGGGGAGTCTATGCGATAGTTGTGACAGACCAAATAACCATCCTTTGATCATCTTTCAGAGTTTGAGAAGTCATATTCAGAGTAGTCATTTAGAAGAAGTACAGTTTGATAGATTAATAAAGACGTCATGATAGTATAGTGATAAATGGGTCAGCATTATGGACAGTTGTGCAAGTAGAGTCTTGGACAGTATGGACAGAGATGGATTCATAAGAACACTTAGCAGGTTTCAATAGATATATGATAGTGGATGAGAGCATGGATTCATAGATTGGTTCAGAGAGTGGTTCAGAGACAAAAGAACATTATCATAATGGATGATAATTACATAGAAAATGGCTCGAACAATGCTAATGGATTCCAAATTGACAGATATGTTTTGGACACATGCAGTGCATACATCAGTTCACATTCAAAACAGAGTAATTCTCATAAAAAAAATGACAAAACTCCCTACGAACTATGGAAAGGAAGTGCAGACAACAACCTCTACATCAAGGTAACTCAAGGTAATATTTTATTAATTGAAATTTATGTTGATGATATTGTTTTGGAAGTACTAATGACAGGTTAAGACACAAATTTGCAAAGGATATGCATAATGAATTTGAAATTCCATTACGTGGAGAACTATCCTTATTTTTGGGTCTTCAGATATGTCAAATAAACCAAGGAATTTTTATTTCTCAAACTAAGTATATCATAGAAATGATAAAAAGGTTCAGAATGGAAGATTGCAAATCAGTTATCACTCCTATGCAAACCAGTTGCAAGTTGAGAAAAAATGATGATTCAAAGTCTACAGACCAGAGGCAATACAGGTCAAATATTGGTAGCTTACAATATGTGACAACATCCAGACCATATGTAATGGAGGCAGTTGGACAGGTGGCATGATTTCAAGAAACACCAAAGGAATCTCATGTATTAGCAGTAAAGAGGATTTTCAGATATCTCAAAGGAACATAAGAGTTTGGATTATGGTATCCAAAAGGAAAGGATGTATCACTTATTGCCTACATAGATGTAGATTGGGCAGGTTGCATTGATGACCGACAAAGCACCAGTGGAGAAACGTTCTACTTAGGTGAGTGTTTAGTATCATGGTTAAGAAAGAAACAATCATCAGTATCCTTATCTACAACTGAGGTAGATTATATTACAACAACAACATGTGGTACACAAGTTCTATGGATGAAAAAAAATCTGACGGATATACAGGTTGAGTATGATGATCCCATTCCAATCTATTGTGATAATACAAGTGCCATTAGTATCTCAAAGAACCCAATGATGCACTCAAAAATGAAGAACATTCCAATCAAGTATCACTTTCTGCAGGAACAGGTTGCAGAGAAGAACATCATAGTTGAATATGTGGGCACAAAAGACCCAGTGGCAGACATATTTACAAAATCGATTCCATGGGAAGTCTTTGAGTATATTCGCCAGAGACTCAAAGTAATTTCTACTCCAAAATGAATGATTTTTGAATGCTTATCTTATATGTCTTAGATTTACAAGAGGAAGCACCATAAATATGACAATTCAGGTTGGGGGACCAGTTTCAGGAAGAGTTTAGTCAGGGGGAGTATCCCCAAAAATAGTTGAGTTAGGGGGAGAAGCCCTCGATGGAAAGATACATTTTCCATTGATGAAAAAGAGGGAGAGATGCAGGATATAAATGCTTGGAGAGAGAGAACAGAGGCATGTAGACAGGGGGAGAAACCCAAGGAGAGTTTAGTCAGGGGGAGAAACCCCAAAGGGAGATACACTTTACCATTGATGTCAAAGGGGGAGAGAGAGAAACATTGATGAGGAGTATAATCATGAATGTTATCATGACTAAGTTTTTCCATCAATGTTGGTGTTTCCATCAATGCCAAAGGGGGATATTGTCAGACAGTTGACTTAGGTTGATGGATAGTTGTTATGGATTGTTGGTTTTCATTTATTTCAACCATTGGAGAGTGATATTGTAAATTGATGTCAACCTTTAGTGATTGATTTCAACCCTTAGTGATTGATGTCAACCCTTGGAGAAAGTCTGGTAGAGAATTATGGTAGCACAAAGGTTTGGGTAATGGACCCAAGGTTGTTTCATGTATAATGGCATGAGTTTTAATATATTTTAAGGTAAGAATATTCTAGATGGATATTACATTTCATTCCATTTCCGGTGGTATGTGGAACGTCACATAAATCCTCACGGTTGGAGAGTTATGGCCATGAGAAGTTGGAGAACCCAGGTTTGGGTAATGGACCCAAATTTGTATGATGGATAATGGTATGAGTTTTGATATATTTTCAGGTAACACTATTCTATATGGATAGTACATGTCATGCCATTTCCATTGGTATGTGGAACATCACATAACTCCTCACGGTTAGAGAGTTATGGCCATGTGAAGTTGGAGAACCCTCATGAGTCATCTAGAAGCCCCAAAAGGTCAAAGTAGTCAAAGTGGTTTAAGAGATTTTTAGAAGGTAAATAATAAAGTGAAGTTATGAGTGTACTATAATTCAAAGTGAATACAAAATAAAATATTTAAATAATAAATTTAATGGAGAAATTACTAAGTTGACAAGTGGTTAGAAGTGGGTTAGCCCTAAAATAAGGAAAGTGGTTTAAGATGGTTAGAAGGTAACCCCTTGAGGTAAAGTGAAGTGATGAGTTTACTATAAGTCAAAGTGGATACAAAATAAATTATTTAAATAATAAATTTAAAGGATAAATTACTAATTGTACAAGTGGTTAGAAGTTGGTTAACCCTAAAATAAGGAAAGTGGGTTAAGATGGTTAATAGGTAACCCCTTGAGGAAGCTACATGAAAGTATAAATAAGAGGAAAGGCTCTCTCATTTCATATCAAAGTTGAGCATATTGAATATATACAGGTGACTGAGGTAACAAAAGGATATCTAATATGAATTTCAGAGAGAAGGTGAAGTAAAGAAGGTCGAAATTCAAGGAAGGATAAATTCTTTTGATGATGCTTTCTTAGGTATGTTATTTACAGATCATCTCACCATTTTCGCAATATATTTTTTTATAGAATGATTTAGACTGTAAAATTGATAGGCCATTGAGAAAACATATCCAAGTAGCCGTGGTACTAATTTTAGCTTGTGGGTCATTGTATTTTTGGAGTTACACTCTGTGGAAAATAGGGTTTGTGGCTAGTCCTGAAACTAGTCTATAACAGGTGTTTCGGGTAAAAACATCATTACTTACTCATAATAGATCCAAATTAATTAATACCACAAGTGTTGGTTATATTACAGTCTGTAGTATTCTTCATAAAATTTTCAGATCCATACAAAAAATATTCCGTGTGGGGCACGCTCTACAAATTCACTCTCTAGAATAAGCTAGAATTCAACAACGTATGCCATTTTTGCTATAACTCCTTTTCTGAGAGGTTCCAACTAGTGACACCTGGAGGAATTTCATAAAACACACTGAAGAACATTGCATACTATTTTCAGATCTTTATTCATTACAGGTACATAGTTATGATTATTTCAAGTTAGGGTTGTTGACTAATCCAAAACTAGTCATGTGAGACTAAAGAAAAGTTTGATGAAAATGCTAGTATCTTGTTGTTAAAGTTAAGGAAGGTTTGCAGGTATGTGAAAATGCTATATCTTGTTGTTAAAGGAAGGTTTGCAGTATGTGATCATATACAATCTGTATATACACCAGGCATATTACAAAGTTACAAATCATATTTAGATGATGAAATTGATGAGGGATTTTGGTTGAGGTACATGTTGGGTACATGGTTGAGACAAGTAGTTGATGAGTTGGCACATACATGAGGTGTATAGTTGATTATGTTGGTACATCTTGATGAGTCATAGTCTATGAGTAGTTGATACATGAATGGTACATACTTGGTACATGATTGTAGACACTTGTTAGTAGTATTTTTGACACATGGATTATGGATGATGTAGCATACTTGTATTGGTATATTATTAGAAGCACATATTGATCTTGGTGATGATTATGAGTTGTTGTGTTATGCTTGGTTGATGCACATGTTTGAGAGTTGTCTTGGTGATTGATCTTGGTGAGCAGATCTTATTTGGTTGATAAGATTGATGAGACAGGTTGTTGTGATAGGTTGTTTAGAAAGGTTATTGTGAGATGTTATTTGTACATGTTTGGTGCATAGTTGATGCACTTGTTCTTGGTACAGGTTGAGGTACAGGTTGGTGCATGGTTGATGCATGGTTGATGCACTTATTTATGGTACAGGTTGATAAAAGGTTGAGGTACAGGTTGATGCATGGTTCACGTTATTGGTACAGGGTTTTTGGTGTAGGTTGATTGGTACAATTTTACATCAGTATATCTCACAGTGATAGAGTGACAATGGTTCCATCATTCTACTTATACATTAGGGCGGTTGGATGGGGCAAGGACAGGTGGTTGTAGCCACCTTCCAATAGTCATCGGAGAACATAGGGTGATCTGGATTTTATGAGAAGAACAAAATGAATATAGATTATTAATAGGTGCTTAACAAAAAATAACAGAGATACAGTAAAACTAGTTTTCTATTCAATAAGGAAATAAGATGAAACTGTAAAATGCAGCGGAAATAAGCTTGCTGGAATGGTGGTGGCTTATCTTTGAGAAGAGATGTGACATATGTGCTCATTCACAAGAATATGATTAAAATGAGGCTCTGAAGGCCTTTTTACAATAAACAGGAATGCCAAAAACCCTAGACATCCAAAAACCTAACCCTAGGAGATGAAGTGCCAAAAGTCATGTGGGCCCCGTTTGGGTAAGTTAGTACATCAACTTCCTAGGGTCGTAACATTTGCATACGATCTCCGTTTTAGGTGTATGATAGCCCATTGGGAAGGTATCGTTGAGGAGATTAATTTTTGGGGATCAATCATGCCTTCGAATATCATTGAGAATATCGATCTCGAAAAACCTTCATTTAGGCCCTCAAAATGGCCCCGGAAGTTAAAACTGCTAAAAATAGTAAATTGCCAAAATTGTTAGAAAACTGTTTTGAGCCAGTTGGAAGAGGTGGGTGGGTACCAATATCCAAATGGATAAATCCTCCCTCCTTATTAAGTAATGGTCTCCATTGTGTTGATTTTTCCCATTATATGAGGAAATTTCTGCTGAATTTGACCCCAGGTGAGCCACTTGCCTTGGTGCAGGAGCTGCCCTGCTTTGACAACTCGATAAAGATGGATCCTTTGCTGTCAAGTGCCCTTGATATGTGTGTCCAAAATATGGTCATTGGATTCCTTTTGTATGTATTCAGGGTTGAGATCTGTTGGTGTCAACTTCTCTGCTACGTCTGAGGTGTCCAATAATGGTGGGAAATAAGGGTGAAGGAGATCCACGTTGAACACTGGGTACAGGCCAAGGAAAGGAGGAATGTTGATCTGAAAAGCATTATCCCCCATGGCCTTGGTGATGGTTTATGACCCATAACAGAGTGAGCGAAGCTTCCGATGGGGTCCTGTAAGGTGTTCTTTCTGCAAGTTCAACCAAACTTTGTCACCCACCTCAAACTTATGGGGCACCCAATGTTGATCATGGTGCTACTTGTACTTGTCATTAGACTTTTGTAGGATATCCTAAACCTATTGGAGGATGTGTTGGATCCACTCAATGAAGCGGGTGGCTTTGTCAACTTCAATTGGAGAAGGAGATGAGTTGATCGAGGTGACCGCAAGGGGAAGTGCAACATCTATGGGACCCAATGGTTGGAATCCCAACCCCACCTGAAAGGGGATGTGGCCAGTTGAGCTATGCAGGGATCATTTGTAGCTATGTTGGACATAGGGAAGGTTCTCATCCCATGTTTGAGGGTGATTTGAATTATACATGTGAAGGATATGTACAATAATTCGATTTACGACCTCAGTTTGGCCATCTTTTTGGGGGTGGAAGGTCATGGATTTGGTGAGCTTGGTGTCCAGTACTAACCAGAGGCTCGACCAAAATGTGCTGAGAAATTGACTGTCCCATTCTGAGACAATGGTTTGTGGGATTCCAAAATGTACCCAAACTCGTTCAAAGAAGAGCTTGGCAGTGGCCTCTGCTGTGATGTTCTTCTTGCAGGCAACCATAATTGCCATCTTAGAAAAGTGATCAACAACCACAAAACACAGTCATTTCCACTCTTGGTGGATGGGAGGCCTGACATGTAGTCCATTGAGATGGATTCCCATGGCCTTTCAAGAGTAGGAAGAGGGGTGTATAGGCCTTGTTTCTTAGTGGTCGATTTGGCAATAGCGCAGGTAGTGCAGGACCTGATATATTTGTTGACCTCCTGTCGAAGTTTCGGCTAGTAGAAATATTTCTGTAGCATCGCTATTGTCTTTTAGACGCCAAAGTGTCCTGCTACCCGACTGTAGTGGGCTTCCCATATCATCTTCGCTCACTCGCTTGAAGGAACATAGATATGGCCCAGACGACACAACAACCCATCTTGAAGATGGAAATTATCGACAATTGCATTTGCACCCAACATTTGGTAGGTGGTGGTGAAGTTTGGGTCTGTCTCATAGAATTGGGGCCATCCAAAGGTCTCATGGCCGCAAGAGTCTAGCACCGTGGTGAGTGCCGCGACTGGTGGTCTACTGAGGCAATCAATGATGCGATTGGTGCTTCCTATTTTATACTTGATGTTGAGGTGGAATTGTTGCAATTATGTGGACCACTTTTGATGGCGGTCATTCTGCAATTTCCCTTGTGCTTGCATGAATTTCAGTGGCTTATGATCAGTGTGGATGATTGTCTCCTTCCCAAGAATGTAATTTCTCCACTGGTGGCAGGATTGCACAATGGATCACATTTCTTTGTCGTAAGTAGGGTACTTATGGACAAAATCTGAAAGTGTCTCAATATGATAGGCCACAGGGTGGCTATGCTGAGTGAGAACGATGCCCACCACATAGTCTGAAGAATCTGTCTCGATCTCAAAGGGTTGTTGCAGGTCTGGTAGTGAATGTACAGGGGCTGAGCAGAAGCATTGCTTCAAATCGTCGAACGGTTGTTGTTGGGACTAGCCCCACCCAAATTTTTCCTTACCACCACCCCTGGTTATTTAGCTAAGGGCCCATGCAATATGGGAGAATCCCAACACAAACCTGCAGTAGAAATTGGCAAGGCCCAAGAAGCTCCGAAGCTCAGTGAGTGTGGTTGGGGCTGGCTAGTCACAAATGACTTGGATCTTGGCTGGATCCACATGTACACCATGCTAATCAATTATGTAGCCCAGGTAATGGACCCTATCCATGTCGAAGGAGAATTTTTCCAAGTTGGCATATAGCTTGTGCTGCCGCAGGGTGTGCAGAACCTGTTGAATATGCTGCAAATGTTCAGCCCAAGTCTTGTTGTAAATGAGAATGTCATCTAGATACACCACTACAAACGTATTGGTGAATGTTCACAGGATATCGTCCATCATCCTCATGAAAGTGGCTGGAGCATTTGTCAAACCAAAGGGCATGACCAACCATTCAAAAAGGCCTTCCTTTGACTTGAAGGTGGTTTTCCATACATCTGTCTATTCTATCGGGACCTGGTGGTAGCCAAATTTCATATCAATCTTACTGAAGTATTTGGCCCCCATGACTTGATCAAGGAGGTCGTCGATTCAGGGAATCGGGTACCAGTTTCTGACTGTGATTTTATTCAGAGCCCGGTAATCAATGCAGAGTTGCCAGGTTCCAACTTTCTTTTGTACCAGCATGATTGGGCTCCAGCAAGGTGATGAGATGGGACATATGTGCCCCTTGTGGAGAAGTTCTTGGATCTATCGCTTGATCTCCTCATTCTCTAACAAAGAGCGATGATAGACTGCCCCATTGGGAAGTGGTGCACCGGGGGTCAGATCGATGGGGTGCTTGACCTAGCAGTGCAGAGGTACCCTGGTAGGTGAGGAGAAGATATCTGAGTATTCTTCCATGACCTTATCTACCTTCTTCTGCTATGTGGAGAGGTCAGACACAGAGACCCTGGATGTGGTTGTGATGTTTCTCTTATTCTAAGAGCAAATCACGAAGAAGACAAACTTCCCCATATGAGAGATGAACTTCCTGCATTGCTTAGAAGAGATCAAGGAAATAACACTAGGTGGGACTGCCTTGAGTATCTTGTACAATTTCCTGTTCAAAGTAATAATAACACTACGAGGCCTAGAATCATATAGAACATGACGTTTCTGTAAATAAGGTTGGCCCAAAAGAACATCACAAACTTCAAGAGGAGAAACATCACACGATACCTTGTCTTTGAAGGGCTTGATGTCGTATGACAATCAACACTATTGGCTGATGTGGAGATCACTTCCTTGGAGGAGCCATCCAATGAAGTATGGTTGTGGGTGCGGTGTTGTCGGCAGGGCCAACCACTTGATGACCTCTGCTAAGATGAGGTTCTTTTGGATACCTCTATCCACAATGAAGTGCAGTGGGGTTCCTTTTACCCACATTTGTGAATGGAAGAGGCGTTCTCCTTCTTTTGGCTCGGCTGGTTCACCAGGCTGGATCTTGCTGGTAGCAACGGTGGCACTGGGTTCCGCATCAATGATTTGTCTTCCCATTTTTGGTTCTGGCTCAGAGTCTGAACCCGCATCTGATTCAAAGGCTTTCACTTCGACCACCAGTGACTGCTTTGAGCAGCAGTCAGCAGTGTTATGCCAAGGGCTCTTATGGAAGTCGCACCACTTCCCGGTATCGTTCTTTATCTTTCTAGTGTCCTTCTTTGCTTGTGTCTTGGACTGGTTGTCTTGATACTAGTCATATTTTCTCTATCCTTTGTTCAGTGGGTTGGGGCCTCCCTTTCCTGGATTTTGTTGTGCGGGGTTCCCAGGCCCAAATTTCCACATCTTTTGTTTGAGCTTCTACTCGATTTTGACGGCATATCGGTAGGCCGAGCCCAAGGATGAGATGTCCAAAATTCTATTTCAGTATGGATGTATCTATGCAGAGCACCATGATACTTGAGCACCATATGTCGCTCCAAATCTTTGATACCCATCTTGGTGCGCAAGGCAAGAAAGATATTCGTGAAATCTGGCACTGCTTGGTCTCTTTCTTGCTGCAGTGTGGTCCATTTGGTATACAAGTCATCATAACTTTCGACAAGGTAGTAATGTTCCTTAATAACATACCTGAAGGAATCCCAAGTGGCCATGACTGTAAATAGTGAGGGTTCCTCTGTTTCCTTTTTCTCACAGAAAGTTTCACACCAATCTTTGATGTGGGGAACGACTTTGAGGAGCACAAAAGTAATCTTTTCTCCATTCGAAAAGTTATGGACAAAAAAATACCCTTCTAGTAGATTCAACCATTTGTCTACAACATATGCGTCTATCTGACCTTCAAATATAGGAATATCAAAGTTTATTTGTACCTTGAATGGGGTGGCACCTCCGGTCGAAGAAGATGCATCGCCTATTGGTAGCCATCGAAGGATTTGTGCGAAACTATCCATCATCTCGTTCCTTTGTTATGTTATGGATTCCTCAATCAATAGTTTGAAAGGATCTCTTGTCCCGTCATATTTTTTTTCTCCTGCCATGAGAGATCACTTGGGTGTGTGAGATCTTTTTTCCTCAAGAGAAACAAGCTCAAGACCCAACTCTTTGTACTCCGACCTTGTTGGGGACATGCATTAAGACGACAAGGAGAAGACCGCTCTGATACCACTCATCCGGATTTTATGAGATGAACGAAATGACTATATATTATTAACAAGTGCTCAACATAAAATAAAAGAGATATAATAAAACTGGTTTTCTATTCAATAAGGAAATAAGTTGAAACTGTAAAATGTAGTGGAAACAAGCTTGTTGGAATGGTGGCAGCTTATCTCTGAGAAGAGATGTGACAGTTGTGCTCATTCACAAGAAGATGATTACAATGAGACTCTAAAGGCCTTTTTAAAATAAACAGGAATTCCAAAAACCCAAGACATCCAAAAACCTAACCCTAGGAGATGAAGCGCCAAAAGTCATGTGGGCCCCATTTGGGTAAGTTAGTACATCAACTTCCCGGGGTCGTAAGTTTTGCATACGATCTCCGTTTCAGGCGTATAATATCCCGTTGGGAAGGTATCATAGAGGAGATTAATTTTTGGGGAGCAATCATACCTGCGACTATCACTGAGAAGCTCGGTTCCAAAAAACCTTCATTTAGACCCTCAAAATGGCCCCGAAAGTTAAAACTGCTAAAAATAGTAAATTGCCAAAATTGTCAGAAAATTGTTTTGAGCCAGTTGGAAGAGGTGGGTGGCCACCAATATCCACCTGGATCATAGGGGGCTTTAGCCTCCTTCTAGTTGTATCCATAGAATTGGGGAGTTGGAGTTTCCCTGAGGTTGTAGCCTGAGAAGCTAGGGGGTTGAAGCCTCCTTCCAGTTGCAGCTAGAGAAAAAAGGAAGTTGGTGCTTCCAATGAATGTAATTCTTCAAGACATATAAGAAAAAACATTCCATGGTTTTCTCTCACTTTGGGTTTCCACGTAAAAGCACTGGTGTAATGTGTATGTGTATGATTGTTCATTTGTTCATTGTTTATTTACTCTGCAAATATTGGATGATAATTCTACATTGATATAACACTTGCATTATATGGTTAAAAGGGATTAGATTTCTCTATTACTGATTCAACCCCCTTCTCAGTATTCCAACAAGATTGTGTATGGAAGCCATGCTACAGAGTTTTTAGGATATCAACAGTGAATGTGATACAATTTAGAAGCATGTACATGAATAAGCTATTAACAATTTGAGAGATTCAAGGTACATTTTTACAAGAGGGGGGAAATTATATCCTGAAAATTGAACAAATTAGAAAAAATGAGTCTAAAAACAAACATAAATCAAAGTAAAAACTGTGTATGAAATGAAAGCAAAAACATACTTTTTATCTATATACAAGGAGAGAGATGCCATGGAGGCTAGCTGATGTAGTGTTTTAATATTTTTCCATTCACGGGGAGGAGGTAAGCTTCCCCTTCAAGTGTTTGTAATCGGTAGGTTCCTTTGCCAATTTTTTCTTTGATCATAAAGGGCCCAAGCCATAACTATTGGAATTTTGAATTTTTTCCTTTATCCTCATGCAGCTTGTCCCATTTGAGGACCATATCTCCAACATGGAAATATTTATCACCAATAGACTTCTTATCAAACCAATTCTTAGTGGTTCGTTTATGGGTCTCGAATTTGTGTTTTTCCTTGGCACAATTTTCTTCTAAGTTCAATAAGGCATCAATGCGTTGTTGGATGCCGTGACATTATCTCCTATGATATTGTTGGGTAAGTTGCAGGGAATGAAGGTATATGTTTAGAGGTAAAATAACTTCTTTACCATAGACAAGAAAATACATAGAGGTCCCTATTGAGGCCTTAGAGGTGACTTGATCAGCCCAGAGGGAATTGGGTAAAGCATTATGCCAATTTCTCTGGTGATTGACTACAGTTGACATAAGTATTCAGACCAAGTTCTTATTTGTGGACTTAACCAAACCATTTCCTTGAGGGTAATAATTGGTTGTGTATTTCAGAGTAATCCTCTTTTCCAAAGACAAATTAGATAGTTTTAGTGATGACAAATATGTTGCATTATAAAAAATGAGAGAGTTAGGTATCACAAACCTAGTGATAATGTGATGTTGAAGGAAATTCATTACCACTTCTTCGTTTACTTTAGTAAGCGGTATTGATTCAGTCTAGCAAGTGAAATAATAAGTGGTGGTTAATATATACCTGTGTTTCTTGGAAGAATGAGGATTGATCTCACCAATAATGTCCAACCCCCATTGTTTGAAGGGTTCTTCAACCACAACAAGTTGAAGAAGAACAACTACCTTATACTCTCTCCTTGCATATTTTTGACATGTATCATAGCTTCGTGAATATGTGTGAGCATCCTTGAAAAATGTAGGCTAGTGGTATCCAACTTAGTATCTTGTGAGAAGTGGTATCTCCTAAAAAATGGACTCCTGCTGGTCCATCATGCATATCTTTAAGGACTTTGTCAACATCTTGTTTTTTGAAGCATTGAAATAGTACTACTGTTGGATTACTGAGAGGGGG
>SNQJ01S0017742.1:332123-377727 GCA_010110895.2 Picea sitchensis
CATCAATAGGGGCCTATATTGATTAGAATTCGATCTTCATCAAAATATTTTGTAAACTTTTTAATAAGCATTTAGTTGTTTTTATGGAAAAGTTGAGAAAATGTTCAAAATGTACTTGGAAGTTGAAATGAACCATTGTGATGGTTGGACTTCCAAGGTATCCCATTAAAAATGAAGGTTGTGGTGAAGAAGGAAATTAATGGGGGAGATGCAAAGAGAACTGGGGAATATTGAAGGGTAATAGTAGAGATGATAGCTCGAAGAGTGCAACATGCTTGAATATTGGTGGATGAGGCAGTCGAGGATCCTGCCCATAATGAGTGAAGGTGTATATGAGCCATTTCCATCTGCAATTTTTTTTCAAGTGAGTGACAGTGCATGAGATATTTGAGCATGCATAGATCACCCTATATATTGCAATTCTTGACCATAATAAATCCCCATTGAATTTGGTTTTCCCAAATTGATTTTCCAGGGTAAAATCATTGTCAGTTATGAATGTATTCTTGAGTCTGGTTTCATTTCTGTGTGTATTACTATTGTGTATTTTTTTTGTATCTATGTACACTTAGCATATATTAGTTTCTATACTCTCCATTATGTGATTTGCAATGCCACATTTCCAATTATTTCACTCATCTGACGTTGAACGCTTGACCATCTATCTTCAACATTTTGGGTTTTTTGTTTGAGTATATGAGAAGAAAAAATAGTGGTTCAAGAATTGTGGTGTTGGTTTACTAGGATCATTGCTTGAATATGCAATAGATTTTAATGTTAGGTAGCATCGTACATTCCTATCAAGTTATTTATTGTGAACTGAAACACTGGCCAACTTAAATACCTACAATGATTTTACCATTCAGTGGTTGGGTTGTGGCCTCGGTCCGATTATCACTTTTCTCTATTCAATTTGTTTATTATGTAAAGGATACCACTCCAACCATAAGCAATGCTAACTTGGAACTCTAGTCAAATTCTTATGTAAAAGTGGACGACAACCTACAACCATATTTGCAAGATTCTAGCCTATAAATACATATACCCAAAAGTGTTCTCATTTCAATTTAACATCATACATCAATCCTACATGCATTTGAAATTGAGTGGATTTTTAGTTACACATTTTTTTTATTGGCATGAGGATATATTTTTGGGAAATGTTCCTTATTGATGGTATGTATGTATTTACATTTTGAATATGGGATACTAAGGAAGTGTTGGGTTTAATTGTGGGAAATTAAATAAATAGAGTGCAAGCCATTGTCTTCCAAACACATGCAAGCTAGTGTCTCCAGAATCCTATTCATTGATATATGTCCTTAAGTGTTTGGATGCGAAAAATAATTGGCACCATCATAATAAAACTTGAATAAATTGACAAATTCTTGCATATATCATCTTTTGAAATTTTATTATAGAACAAAGGTTTTTGGTTTAGTATTGTGAATTTGGCATTGCATCCAGATCTTGAACATAAGCATTGAGCCAAAATTTGAATAGGGGTACCCATTCAAGCACAAATAACACAATTTAATTCCATAGATGATCCATGTTGAAGAAATAGACAGATCATAGGTCTACCATTTATGGATCATATGGTATTGGAGAAGGTTCATCAGAGACCTTGTGTAACACACCCCACCACCCATAGGTCAGGGTACGCTACCTTCAATCCCACCCTTGGACCTATTTCTCTTACCGATACCTTTTTAAATTAATAAGGACGCATAAAATAAAATATATAATGACATGTACAACAATAACCATCAATCATGAATATTCTAAAGATTCAATTAAATGATAAATAAATACACAGTGGAATACATTCATATACAGATAAATAATACCATAACAGAGAGCACTTATCTTTATAAAAGAAGACACCAAATGGATGGATACCAAGGACATTCCACCCAACTGTAAACACTACTGCTCTAGATCTCAACAATGGTGTCACCCCCAACCCAGGGCTATGAATCCACAAGGACGGTTCCAGAGTGTTACTTGGTTTCTTGAACCAGTCAGCACTCAAGCTCTCACAGGCTTTCCTAGCACTCACAACAATCCAAGTACCCAACTCTCTTCTACCCAGATTGCACCACCCAAGAGAATGGAACTTCACCCTTCTCTGCCATGCAGTCCCTCATGCAGTCCTTCTCCTTCCAGGGCTCCAGCGCAACTAGTCCAGAATATCCATGCTGGAACTCTCAAGACTCGCAGCTATGGACAAATCTGGAAACAGGCCAATGCATATCAGATATGCAGGCCTCAATTCATGGCTGGATTACACCAGCGAGCTCTACAACCAATGAGACCATGGCTTCTCTCCAGTAGTTCGTAACCTTTCCCCAATCCAAGACACGAATGAGGAAGATGAACGGTGATGGAAATGAATGGAGTGATATCTCCACCCAAGGTACGAAACAATGAAAAATCAATGAATGAATGTGTGAGGGAAAGAATGGAAAGAAACAAGAAGTGAATGAGTGAACGAGCCAACCCCCCAATCAGACCAGGGATGAGTTTAAGTATTTTGATGGGGAATCAAGAACCTCCTGGCCTTCCCCAAGAAGCTCAGATAATTGATCCACTCCCTTGGACAAAAGGGTAATTAAAATAAGAAATAAACATTTATCCCCTCAAGCGCCCTCTCTTATGGAATCATAGCCCCCTATAACTCTAGTCCTTGTCCATCTAGCAGCCAACGATGTATTTATTATTAATAATGATCAAAAAATTACTTTTCTTGGGCACACTGTCCTTTTAATAATTGTTTGAGCACTTTGTCCTCTCATCATTGTAACAATACATTATTTAAAATGGGGGCTCAAAACCCAGGGTTTTACATCCCCTCCCCCTTATTTTGGCACTGTCCCTAGTGCATATACAAAATAGAGATCAAAATCTCAAAATTTATTCAAAAATCTGCGGGTACTCTGCCTGCATGGAATCTTCATGCTCCCAAGTAGCATCTTCAGGACCATAGCAGGTCCATTGAACTTTTACCATCTCTATAATGTGATTCTAGAGCATTTTGACCTTTCTCTCCAATACCCACACTAGTTGAACATGAAAGTCTCCCTCTGTCTCTACCTGAATCAGATGTCAATCAATAACATGGTTAGGATCATGTACATATTTATTTAGTAAAGAGACATGAAATACATTATGCACATTCATGGAAGCATGTATGCAACTGGCCTTATTATGTCCAATATTTCAAATGGACCACAAAATCTGACTGCTATCTTTGTACAACTACCCAATTTCAAGGATATTTTCTTGTGCTTCACTTTCAAAAGTACATGCTCCCCTACTTTAAATTCTCTAGTTGTCCTGTTCTTATCTGCATAAAATTTTTGTCTATCCTAAGCTGCCTTCAAATTTTGCTTGATCTTAACCATCTGGTCTGCCATATCCTTGAGCAACTTCTACCTAAGTACCACTCTATATGTTGGGTTGTCCCAGCTCACTGGAGTATTGCATTTCCTACCATACAAGGATTCAAATGGGCTCATTCTCAATGAAGATTGATACCCATTATTATATGAAAACTCAACCAAGTGTAAGTAATCTTCCCACTTAGATGGCTTATCCATCACATACATTCTCGGGATATCTTCAATTACTCGGTTGACCCTCTCTATTTTTCCGTCTGATTGGGGATGCTATGTTTTGCTAAAGTTTAGATTTGTACCAAATCCTTTAAACAGTCCCCTCCAGAAATTGGAGGTAACTTTGTATCTCTGTCCGAGACAATTTTCCTAGGTATCCCATGCAACCTACCAATATCCCTCATGTAAATTTATGCAATATTAGTCATTGTATGTGTTGTTTCTACAGGAACAAAATGAGAAGCCTTTGTTAATTTTTCAACCACCACCATGACTCAATCATCTTTCCTTGTTGTCCTGGGTAATTTAGTTATGAAATCAAAGGTTATCACCTCCCATTTCTTCTCTGGGATTGGTAATGGTTGCAGCAAACCCATTGGGTGCCTATTCTCAACCTTCACCTTCTAACATTCCATACATAAAGCTATGTAATCAAAAACATTTTTTTTCATTCCCGGCCAAAAGAATTGGCTTCTTACTGCTGTAATCATTTTCTGGTAACCGGGATGTCCAACATAAGGAACATCATGCATTTCCTTCAATACCAAATTCCTCAGTTCTCCAAAACTAAGAACATATATTCTATTCTTATGCATGATTAATCCATCTTTCTTTATCTCATACTCCTTTATTTTATGTTGTACATCTCCTTGATGTAATATTTCCTTTACCTATACGTAATGTTGATCTGTAACAAGATCATCTAAAATTCTACTCTTCAAGTCTAACTGATTCATACTAACAGTAGTAGCATGCATGAGATGCACTCTTCTACTAAGTGCATTGACAAATTTATTCTCATTTCCTTTGATATACTTGATATCGAGGTCATATTCACTTAAAAATTCCAGCCATCTTGTTTTCCTGGCATTCAAGGTTGGTTGTTCAAAAATATACTTCAGGCCAATGTGGTCTATCCTTAATTCATATCTCGTCCCCATGAGATAATGCCTCCACATCCTCAAGGCATGGACAATGGAAGAAATCTCCAAGTCATGTGTGGCATATTTCCTCTCATGCTCCTTAATATTTATGGACTCATAACCAATGACATGTCCATTTTGCATGAGGACTCCCCCAAGTCCTTCCTTACATGCATATGTACATACCACAAAACTTTCATTTGGGTCAACAATCTTTAACATAGGTGCACTAGTAAGTAATTCCTTCAAAAGATTAAAATTCTTTTCACACTTAGGTGTCCATTCAAATTTAGTTCCCTTCTTTTGCAAAGAAGTGATGGGATGAGAAATATTAGAGAACCCTACTATGAAACTTATGTAGTAACCAACTAATCCCATAAAATATCTGACTTCTGACACATTTTTGGGTGTTGGCCATCCTCTAATGGCTTCAATCTTCTCTGGATCTACTGTTATGCCCTGCTCTGAAATAATGTGTCCCAAGTAATGGATCTGCTTTTGATAAAAAGAACACTTACTCAGATTGGCATACAACTGATGTTCTCTCAACACTTGCAATACCAGTCTTAAGTGATGTTCATGCTCCTCTTCAGACTTAGAATAGATAATTATCTCATCCAAGAACACTATGAGAAACTTATCCAAATAATTTCTGAATATGCCATTCATTAAGCACATAAATACAACTAGTGCATTGGTCAGTCCAAATGGCACCACTGCAAATTCATAATGTCCATACCTGGTCCTAAAGGTTGTCTTATGAATGTCTTCTTCCTTGATCCTTACCTGATGGTATCCTGACCTCAATTCAATCTTCTAAAATATATTTTCTCCTCTTAGTTGATTAAAGAGGTCATCAATTCTGGGTAGATGATACTTGTTCTTTATAGTATACATATTCAGTTGTCAAAAGTCAATACATAGACTCAAGGTTCCATCCTTATTTTTGAAAAAAAGTGCTAGTGCTTCCCAAGGTGAAATACTTGGACGTATGTACCCTTTCTTCAATAATTCCTCCAATTGAATTTGTAATGATTTTAACTCTGGTGTGCTCATTCTGTAAGGTTTTTTTGACACTGAGGTAGATCCTAGCACTAAATAAATAGAGAAATATATCTCCCTTTTTGGTGACAACTCTGGTATTTCTTGGAATGCATCCTCGAATTCTTGT
Source organism: Picea sitchensis (assembly GCA_010110895.2). Classification (NCBI taxonomy): domain Eukaryota; kingdom Viridiplantae; phylum Streptophyta; class Pinopsida; order Pinales; family Pinaceae; genus Picea; species Picea sitchensis. The sequence goes on from SNQJ01S0017742.1 coordinate 337,835, forward strand.
AGTATCGAGAAATATTCAAGGCTTGGCCCCTTTGTATTTTCTGGCTCCTCCACATGGGCTAAATACAATTGAAATCTTTTTCTAAAACATCTCTTTAGCTGTAAGGATGAAATCTCCCTTATAGAGATGGGTCTTGGAACTCCTTTCAGAGTGTTCTATTTCCATCTTCATTAAGACAGGTAAATGGCTTTCTATGACAATCTAGGACAACATGACGCTTGTCCAACTAATCCATTCCAATTAAAATATCATAAGACCCCAATGATATGACATTTAGATCAGCATTTGTATTCACACCATTAAGACTTATGGGACATCCTTTGACCATATCATGGATTCTCCTTTTGGTTCCAGTGGGTAGATGGACCAAACTTGATTTTCTAAGCTTACTTTTCTCCAAATGTAATCTATCCACTATTTTAGGATCAATGTAACAATGACTTTCTCCTAAATCAATTAAAATAGAAACATGATGATTTATGATCTTACCTTCCACCTCGATCATATTGGATTGGTACTCTTCTTTTCGATCATCTAAAGATGCATAGATTCTTCCCATATCTTCGACTGTTTTAGCCTCTTAGACGTTGTGCACAGTCTTCACTCTGTCTTTTCTATGTGGGAAATCCTTGTACAAGTGATCTTCCTTGCATCCCCATCATTGGATTGGTGGTCTTCCCCTTTTTCCCAAGGAGTCTTCTTTCTTAGATTCACCCTTAGCATACTAATCTTGATGGTTTCTATTAGGCTCATTCCTATTGAAGGGAGGTTTGAATCCTTTCCTCCTCTGATCAAAATTCTCCTTCTTCTTATCCTTCCAAGATTTCTACAGGATTTCTCTTCCTCATCCTTGCTCATACAGGTATTTATCCTTTCTGATGGCCTCAATCAAGGTCTTGGGCTCATCATACCTAATATTTTCTTTATAAAAGGTTGGCAGTCCACTTAGAAATCTTTGTATTTTTACCTTTGTTGAGGAAAATATATGAAATGATCTTACTCAATCATTTTTAGATCTTGCTTGGCTAAAGAAAGATATACGGGAATATCACCCTATATTTATAGCCATCAAAATTAGTATCCTAACTCACAAGTATTGTTTACAAGTTCTTAGGATGGTTTTTTATAAATAAGAAATTGTTGAAGAATTCATTATTTATGTAATTTTCTGAACATAACAGATGCTGAAAAAAATATAGAGATAGAAGTAAAGACACCAAGTCAATAATCAGAACAGGTGAGACATAAATAAATCCTTTATTTCATTCCAATTCATCAAAGAATCGTTCTCTTTACAAAATTTGCCGAGGAAGTTTTGAACCAAAGTCAAACTTAGATGTCCCCGATAAAACATACAAAAAGACTTCTGACAGAAAATAAAAAATTGAACTTTAAAAGTTGGATCAGCTTGCCACAGATTGTTTCCCACTCACCTATGCACAATAGCCTTTGTCAGTCATGAAATCTAATTCACAAATAGACAAGTCTACACATACTATCAAAGATAGATCAACACCTTTGAAAAACAAGTTTCTGAATGATGTAATTCAACCCTAAATATTGATGTCTACAATAGGACCCTGCTATCATAAAAAATAATTAGGCTTATAATTAATTAATGAATGAATGAAAACTAAACTATCTCAACAAAAAATCAAAGAGAAAACCATAATATGCTTCACCTTCTATCCTCCTCTTGTTCCTCCCTTTCCTTTTTCCTTTAATCAAATTAGAATTGGTTGAAGTAGTTGAACTACTTCATTAGTTAAGTTAACTAAAACTCAACCAACTTTTTAGTTAGGGGGGAAAGTAATAAATCATAATAAGGGTTTTTAAATAGATAATAACTAGTAGGTGGGACCCCTTGTGACTCCCTTTAGCTTTTAACAATCATAACACAATTATTTAACTAAACAAAACATCCCTCCTTGTGAATCCCATCATCACATTCATATTTGACAATTTCTCTCAATGATTTTTGAAATTATTTCCAAAATATATTACCCACATATCCAAAAATAATGTGTTGTCCAAAATTTCATAAGTCAACTGTTATCATCAATTTATAAATAAAAAAAACTTAAAATCCATATTTTCCACTCTGAGATGCAATCCTTCCCTTGTTTCTACTGTCACCTTTTGATTTCTCTGAATTTTCCTTAGCTGAGCCTTTAGGCCTAATCTCACCGATCACAAGAGAACAATCATCTCTCAAATGCACGAACGAGGACACGTATTTATCAAAGCCATTGGAGGGTGAGGAAGGGGAAACAATGGATTTTCCTTTGTCAGGGGTATGGTGGGCCTCGGTTTTCAACCTTTTGCTAGCATGGGAAGACTAATCTGGTGAGTGGGCAGGGGCAGCTTGAACAATTTGATTGATAGGCAGGGGAGTAGGTAAAGACAAGTTAGTCCAACCATGAGGTTGGGAGACTTTCGGGTGGACAATTTCTTTCCATCTATCATTCTTGGGAACTTCAGGCTGTAGTGAGACATGAGGATGCACGGGGACACTAGGGGCCTATCATGGTTGGAAGGGAGGCATTTTAGGAATAGGTTGGACCACTCCTTTCCCAATCCAATTAAAAACCCAGCTTGAAATAGCTGGCCTAACTCTTGCGAGTCTGCATCAAACTGTATGGATAATCTTGGCCTTCTAGGGGCCCTATTCTAGTTAAATCTTCCTCAGTTACCTCTGCCATGGCTACCTCTGCTGAAAAATATCATTCTTGTATGCATAATTGATTAGAAAATAGTTTTTTTAACAACCATACATGACAACTCTTTTTAAAATATGAAAAAGAATTTGGCTCAACAACATATCAGACTCATGCAATCTAATCCATACAAATGGTTTAATAGTTGTCTATGATAAGGGGGTGAACAAGGGTTTTGGGATATGTGGGGGTTGTATTGAGCGAATAAATGTTTAAAATGAGGGGGAAAATATCGTGATTACTGCTCACAGACAACACACAATCAAATATAATGTAAGCCAAAGAATATACATCACTGTACTCCATCCCTGCGATCTTAAATGATCATAATACAAAGTTTCCCTTGACTGTAATTAAATTTTAGGAACATGGAGTGGATAATGAATATGGGAAGGAGAGGGGATTGTAATTAGCGAAAAGTAAAATAATGGTAGGGGAAAGAGAGGATATCATTCGAAAAATTAATTAAGTAATCCATAAAACAATTATGTATTCAAAACCACTATCCCAGCATCAATTAAACAATTATTGTGGCCAAGTAAACAATATTGTGTGTTAAAACTTGTTCACTGTCCATATTCATTTTCATTAAAAAACTTCCAATCAACAAAGTGTCATCATACTCAAAATCAATATGCCTTCCAAACATCCTGTATAGAATTTTGTTTCCTTTCATTCCTTCCATTTTATATTTAAAACAAAATTCCAATCAACACACAGTCATTTGTTTCAATTCCGTTCAGCATAAAAATATCACCACTGTCCATAAATTCCAAATATTCAAATCAAACATAGACACCATTCTTTCAAGAATTGAACAGATTCTTTTAAAACATGACCGATTTCATTCTTTTAACAAATTTTACCCATAAATTTGTAATGAAATTACAATGTAAAAACACTGTGCTTTATTCCTATTTGGGAAATCAAACAAAATGATGCACGATATCCCCATAACCATACACAGTATAAAGCCAAACCATGATTATCAACTTTTCAACTTGCCATAATCCCGATCAAGACATATTTAACACACAACAACCACCAAAACAATTTATACCATGTTGTAGGAACACACAGACCACTCAAAACACAAAGAACATGTATGTGACTGTACATGTCTAATTACTTCGAATCAAAACATAAAAAAATGTTGAGTTATCAATCCAACTATTATCACAAAAGGAGGCAACAATTTTATGCCCATTTGCATTCCCTTTTACAACTTCTCTAATCAACCACTTAAACCATGATGAGCTATCGACTCAATTGTCATAGTAAAAGAACGCAACGACTATATACTAATAATCATTTCTGATTATAACTGTGTAAACTCTATCAATAGAGATGAGCCAATAATCAAAAACATTGCCAACGTTATTCCTCTAACTCATTACAATCAACAAGATACCCGACAGGATATAACTGGTTCAATTTATCAAAATCAGGCTCTTCATAATCAAGGGTTCACTTGGCGGAACCAACACAGGGATACTGGAGCCGACCATACCAACAAAAGGTGAGAACCCTTCAAAACAACATGGTGGACATACCACATAACCATTAGCTTGCAAGACAGAGTGATAGTTCACACTGGGTAGGAGAGATTATGAATAGAGGATCATAGGTTCCTTACTGGCCAGTAAATTACATCAAGAACACGCATGGAATAACCCTTGTGGTTTTCCCCAAAAAGCCAAATAATGATTATATAAAAGCCGATCCATGAAATAGAAACCAACCCTAAAGAAAACCTCTTGGAATAATATCCATCATAACCAACTATGCAGACACCAATCACATAAACGAGCCCACAACCAGGTGAAAACGATATGCAGTGACCCAAGGTGGTCCAAAATAAAACACAACAACCCCATAACAACAAATTGGAATGGGTATGGTTACAAGAACTGTGTGGAGACAACTGGCAAGTCTGGACCTAATGAAACCCTCCAACAAAAACCCATAAATACAACAGAGAGACTTCATGGCTTCCACCACATAGAATAATCAATGAAATCATGACTTCAACCATCAAATTTCCCATTTGCAACGAATAACAAACAAGCAACTATCCCAGAGAAACACCATGAGTTTACACAGTTTCCAGAATTAAGAAAATCATAGACTAATACATCACCAAGCCAACATCTATTTCATAAACAAAGTGAGTTCATGGATAGCGAAAAAAACATACCTGTAACCAAATAACTTTAAAAATGTGAGCTTGGTCGAACAGTTCTCTCCTCGCCTAAATATTGGAGTTTAACCACAGTGAAAAATAATTGAACAATAACCAAGCTAGGGTGACGGCTAGTAGGGGGAAGTATGGAGTGACGTGCAGTAAATGCACGTCCCTTCCATCCTCTCCTCATTCAATTACGTAGTACACTCTAGCCAACCAACATTAACCCATTCCATTAATCCATTGCATCGAAACTAACATCCATTGTTTTCCAAATGTGCCACCTAATATCACATTAACCATTGCCAAACATACCATAATGTATATCAAATGTGCCTTCATATAACTCAATAACATCGTATAGCCACTAACATTGCTAGTTAGGACTAACATCAACCTTTTTAAATTTCAAATGCATATAGTGTAGCATAGTATAGCATAGTTTCCTTTCTTAGATTTATTCCATATCTCTCTTATATTTTGTTATGACTAACATGTGTCTTGTGTAGGTGTAACATGTAATAAATCGTGGCACCAATAGCATTGTAATAACAGTTGACATAAGCCATCATGACATAGAATTTAGAGTTTAGAGTAACAAAACCCACACATAGCATGCATTATCCATCTGCCATTATGTCTCAAATAAAACCAAGATTTCATCATCAATAATGTAGAACCCTATAAGCAGTGTCGAATAACAACATAAATATCAAATAAGAACCTGATCCTCCATTCTACAAGGGGGTCCAACCTACTAGTATTATATATCATTAGCTTATAAATCATAGGCTTTAGCAACACTTTGCAAGCGAAATCCTCGTTGTGATTTTTATCGTCAACAAAATGGCGACTCCATGGGGAAATTTGTTTTCAACATATTTAGAACTCGAAACACATGGTTTCGCAGACTAAGAACAACAGGTCAAGAATATATAACTAGGAATATTATGCAACAGGGGGAAGTGGGCGTATTTAATGGAAAATGATAGGGAATTTGGGAATAACTCGTGAAAAATGTTAAGTGTGAGGGGGTTTATCCCTGTATGCATAATCATTCAACTAGAACCTGCTCTTTACTTCAAGGAGAAACTGTTATGGACTTTCTCTTTTAAATTCTCAAATGGATGAAGAATTGGAAAGCAGAAGCGGGAGATAACCAATTTCTTTATAAGACAATAGTGAAAGCAGATAACAAATTCAAGTGTTTTCAGGAGGAACATCATAACAGCTATGTAAGCTTGATTTTTATTGACTAACAATATCTTGTAGGAGTGTCACCGTGGAAAAACATATCCAACATCTTATTCTTGACCAAAATCAATTAAAAGATGAAAAATCAATAAAAATCATGACATAATTAAAATTGCAAAATTTAAACAACAGAAATAAAATGACAGAAATGTAAAAGCAGTAGGAAATTGTTAAAAACAAAAAGCAAAAATCAAACTACTGTAAAGCAGAAATGAAAAACAGTGGAAAAAACAAAAAGTAGAGCTAGACTACTAATATACAGAAAATCCAAACAACGTTAAATCTTTTCAAGTTGGTTCCACGTAATGTTTCAAGTGAGAACCATTAGTGTTGTAGGAGAACAATCCCTCCTGTAAATATTTTAGGATGTAAGAGTTAGTACTCAGGACAAAAGCGATTTTGAAAGGACCCAGCCATAGCTTTTGAAACTTTGAATGTATTCTCCTATCAGTGTGCGCTGAATCCCACAACAGTACCTTCTCATTGAATTTAAATTTGATAGTTTTGATACTCTTGTTGAAATACTTCTTAACAGTCTATTGTCTCTTCTTTATATTATCCAAGGAAAACAACCTTTGCTCCTCTAAAGATAACAGTGCATTTATCCTTTGTGAAATTTCAGAAGAATTTAATTCTTCGATCTGTAGCATCAACCTTATGGTAGAGAGTTCTAGATCAGTAGGAAAGATGTCTTCTTGACCATGCACAAGATGGAAAGGAGTGCAACCAATGCTTACCTTGGCAGTAGTTCGATCTTCCCAAAGGGCATAAGTGAGGAGAGTGTGTCATTGACGAGGCTTATCTTTGATGAGCCTTTTGATGATTCTCACCAGAGTTTTGTTGGTAGACTCAACCTGCCCATTCCCTTGGGGATAATAAGCTGATGAGGTGAAATGTTTAACCCCCAACTTAGCTAAAAATTGGGTCATCTTAGCAGAAATGAAAGCGGGACCATTGTCTGTAATAATTTCCAATGAAAGACCAAATCTGGAAAAGATGTTATTTTCAAGGAAAGAAATTACCTGATTGTTCGTTGAATGCTTAAGTGGGATAGCTTCAACCCATTTTGTAAAACAGTTTGTGTATGTCAAAATAAAAACTTGTCCTGCTAAAGATGGAGGATTAATAGGACCGATAAAATCAAATCCCCACTTTGAAAAGGGAAAGTCTGGGAGGACAGGTTGTAACGACATTGTTGAAAGGTGTTCTTTCCCATCAAACTTTTGAAATTTGTCACAAGACCTCGAAAAAACATAAGAGTCATGAAAGATTGAAGGACAATAATATCCTTTCCTAATAATCTTGAAATTAGTGGTCTTAGTAGAAAAATGGCCTCCTACATGAATGAAATAATTTGAAGAACCATGAGTTTCTTGCAACATTTTTTGTGCATCTTCATTGTTTACACATCGAAGCAACACACCATCAACAAATATTTGAAACAAGAAGTCTCCTATAATGACGTATCTTGCAGATTCAAGATGGAGCCTTCTCCTTTGATGAGTGACTAAGTTGTTTAGACATCTTTGGTTTTGTAAATAGTAAATTAAATTCTTATACCAGGGATGTTTAGACACAGGGAGGATCTGGTTATCAATGTAAAAGAGAGTTGATAGGGAATTGTCCTCTTCATCAATTTCTTCATTATTCTCAGCATGTTTAGCTAAGTGAAGGGATAAGTCACATCCCTTGATAGTGGTAGAATTCATGATATTCAAATCATGCTCCTGGATCTTGGCAAGCCAATGTGCAAACTTCCCTGAAAGATAAGTTTGTGAGAGAAAAAAACTTGACAGCAGGTAAAGGGACCTTTACCAACGTATGCTTACCTAAGATGAAGTGGTGAAACTTCTCAACAATGTTAACAAGAGAAAAAGCATGTTTCTCAATAAAAGAATATTTAAATTCATCATCAAACAAACTTTGACTCATGTAAGCCACTGGTTTTTCATTACCTTGGTCATCATTTTGCATGAGGACAACACAAATTTCTTCCTTGGTGGCATTAGTATATATCGTGAATTCCTTATCAAAATCTGGCTTCGCCAAAACCGGTGTGGATCTGATTGATTTCTTGATTCCTACAAAAGAATTTTCGACATCGTCTGTCCAAAACAAATAACGATGTTTCTTAAGCATATTATGAATTGGTTTGACCATCACAACAAAATCTGGAACAAACCTATAGATGAAGTTAATAACCCCCATAAAAGCTTGAACCTGCTTCTTGGAAGTGGGAGCAGGAAAATTAAGGATGGAAACAATCCTTTCAGGATCAATGCTTATTCCTGAATCAGAGACAATGTGTCCAAGGAGCTTGCCCTCAGTAACGCCGAAAATGGACTTAGAAGGATTTAGAGAGATGCCAAATTTCGTACATCGCATGAGAACTCTTTTCAGATGACCAAAATGATTTGATCGGATTTTAGAGTACACTGTTAAGTCATCAAGGTAGATATGAATGATCTTATCGATCAAATCATCAAAAGATATTTGCATAGCTATTTGAAAAGTGAAACCTGCATTAGATAATCCAAAAGGCATACGCTCATAAGCAAAGGTACCCCAGTGAGTAATAAAGGTGGTTTTATATTTATATACCCCTTTTACCTTGATTTGATTGTAACCGGAAAAAATTTCAAGTAAGGACATCATTTGTGACCCTACAACTTGCTGAAAAATCATTTCCATGATAGGGAGAGGACAGTGATCTTTTATACTAGCTCGATTTAATGTGCAAAAATCAACACATAATCTGATCTGACTGGTTGTTTTCCGAACATGAACCAAATTGAAAACCCATTCATAATACTTGATCGGAAAGATGATTCCATCCTTCAAGATTTTTTCCAACTCCTTTCGAATATTTTCTTCTAGTGCAGGGTTGATAGGTATTTTTTTTTGCCTAATTGGTTTTATGTTGTTGGCATAGGGGTAGACCCAGGGTTCAACGCTACAACAATGCACCAAAAAAACCCTAACTAGCGGCCCTTTCGGCAACACCTGTGAAGCAGATGAAGTCTTACCCAAGGTAGAGGCGGGGGTGGTTGCAGGACTCAGACATCTGCAATCTTAGCTGGGACATAGATCTTTGATTCAGACACTTAATAGAGCACTTAGAAGTCAACATTCATCAATATCCAGTTCTTAGTAACAACGCAGGAAAACCCTAGTTACAGAGCATTGTAGTATTTAATCAGATCCAACATCTAATAACACTTAGCATGAAAGGAACTAATTAGATCCAACATATTCAAGCACTAAGCATACTCACATAGGCCAGATCTAGCATTCATTCACCTTATTAAGCACAAAGTAACAACAGATCTATCTAACATTCATAAATCACTAAGAAAATCACACAGAAACACATCAATACATTCCACCAAGCAGAGGAACACAGTATATTTGTGGTTCACCCCCACCCTGGGGCTACATCCAACTCTTCTTCTCTTCTATTATCTTCTATCAATCAGTTACATGCAAAGAGCCTCAAAACCCTACTCTGCATAGAACATGAGATCTATGCACTCTACTAGATCCTCCTTCCCTAAGATAGGTTACAACACAAAGCCTTCTTGCAACTACTTGCACTTAACTCTGCAAGTCCTACACAGCATGCACAAAAGAAATCTCTATTCATCACTTAGCACTTTCGATCACACAAATAAAACTTGTAGCTCTTCACTTACTTCGCCTAGATGCTTATTTATACATTATAAAAGTGGGCCTAAACATGGGTAAACCCATGGGTCGACATTCCCATACACATTACATAATACAAAAACCCAAAAAGGCCTAAAAAAGGGGTCGAGATATTGCGATCTCCACTTCGTCTTGCGCTTCGTCTTCGACAACCTGTTGAAGTCCCAAAAATAGTTCAATTATGACCAAGTATCCTCAAAACTTGTTCAGGGGACAACATGCCCCCAACACTCACCTGTGACTCGTCCCGAGTCACTCTGATCTGGGTAGTTCTGCTTTGAAAGCCTTGAGCTTGGCTCGAGCTGCTTCAACTTGTTTTTGTGCTACAACCTCTTATTCTGAAAATTATTGGATGACTACCTCATTCACGGGTCCCTCTAGGCATTGTTCAACTGCAGTAAAAAATTTCTCCAGTTCTGATCCTCAGCCTTCTATCTCTGTCAACAGTTTGTAAGCCTCATCCTATACAGGTTGGAGCCTTTGAGTCACTTCCATAACTTTTCTCTGAATGGTGTGAACCTGCTACTGGGTAGTGCACTGCTCTTGGGATCGCTTCATTCTTTCAATAGTTCACAGGGGCTTCAACTGTGCCTGTATTGTTTCTGCTTGCTGCTTCGCCTCCTGGAACTACGACTCCAGTGCCTTCAATTCTACATTCTTAATGAGTTTCTCATAAGTCTAGGCACTACGATCATTGAGTTGCTTGCATTCCATGGCAAGGGCCTTTATTCTCTCAACTATGCTTCAGGCAGTTGTTGCTCTTTGTTCTCTTATATCCTGCAACGTGCTAGGAATTGTGTGGAGCTCTAGATCTGTTATTCTTTGTTGTAGCTACTGGATGACTTCCACGAGCTGCTCTACTTGATGCTCAACTCAGTCCTCTGCCTATGACTCTAAGCCTGTCACAGAGCGAAATGCCCTGTTGACTACTTCTTTTACTTTGAGTTGTCGTGCGAGCAACCGTTCTTTCTCTTGTTTCATTTGTGCTTTCTCTTCGTCAAACTTGGCCTAGAGAACAACCTTCTCCTATTTTTCAATTCTACGTTGTTCTACAATGTCGCCCTGTACTTGCTTCAAGGTCTGGGTATCTTGTTCTACTTCTTCTTGTGCGTGACAAAGACGATATTCAACCACATCAGATAATCGACGGAGTTGGGTTGTCTCATCCCCCAACTCTGGTTCTCCTGATGACAGGGGTGCAATGGACACTGCACAGTTAGACTGAAGGGCCTATTGTACCCCTCAGAACTTGACCTTAAGTCTGTCATACATTTCTTCCTTCTTAGCTTCTTGCTTCTTTGTGATTTTTAGTGAGGTGTCGTTTAGCGCTGCGATGATGAAATAAAAATCATCGACAGTAAGAACAGTCTTCATCTTGGTCACGCTGGATTTTGATTTCTTTAGGGAAGAAGGTTTCGGGGGAGAAACCTTCCTCTTCTTTAGGAGATCGGTCTCCTCTATCGGAGGTGTTACTTTTCCTTGCTTCTGTTCATCTCCTGTGCCATTTATTTCTTCCTCCTCGTCATCACCCCCTCGGTCAGGTGATACTGAAGCAATATTTCCTAAGGCATTGCTTAGGTCTTGGACCTCTTCAGTCTTCTTTGTTTTGTTGGGTCCGGATGTATCATGCATGATTTCTAGGCTTTCAGGGTCAGACATCTCTACAGGATCTATTGGAATGAGGAGGTCTGTCGACCGGTTCTTAGTGATCTCCTCAATATCCTCTTCTGTGAGCTTGTAGTATGACTGCAGTTGCTCCTTATGTTCATCGGCTCGCGCTGTAAGGTAGATGAAGTGTCAATCTACGCAGATCTTCATCATAGGTTGGAATCTTTGTAAATTGTTCGGAGTCATGTGAGGTTCAACTTTGATGGCTCTCTTCAGCTGAAGGTAGTATGTATGAAAAACAACGTTCGACTGCCACTGTTTGTTCATATCACTTGAATACCACAGCGTAGTAAACTTCGCGGTGAGTAGCTCAAACGGTTCGATAACGAGGAAGGTGACACCTTCCGGCATCTCCCAGGAAATAAAGGTGATGAGGATCAGGAGCCAGCTAAAGTGGAACTCATAGCCCTGATATTGCACTTCGCAAAAGTCTAACTCAAGCTGATTGACTAGGTACTTCGCCCAGTTCATCTATAGACCTTCTACACACTTCCTCGCGAGGTCAACGATGAAGCCTGTGACCTGCGTGGGTCTGTTCTTTCAAACTAGGTTTCCAGTTATTAACTGGCATGCTAGGTGCACTGCACCATTATTGATGGAGGCTACATTGTAGCCTCACATCCCCTTCTCCACATCGACGTATGTATCCTTGATCTTTTGTGCTACTGCACGATCTGTGGCTTTTCCTGGATAGAAATCCTATGGATCAGGTCCTTTCATACTCAACCCTGTGATCCTATGGATCAGTGTCAGATCGATTGTAATACGATGGTCTAGCCATAAATAACTACCATGGTAACACAATAGTAGCAGCTTGACACAGGCGTTGACTTCCTGGTGCCTTCCAAAGTGTGGGATTTTCATGACATTGAGTAGGGTGGACTTCACGAGGTTCATCATCCACGGTTGAGGTATTATCTTGGAGTTCTTCCCCTTTGTTCTGGTCAAGTATTTAAATGGGGTGAGTGTACTATAATTATTGTGATATCCAAGGTTGAAGTCACTAAACTTCAACATTACGATCTTGTCCTGTTGTGCTCAAACTGCACGTATCTAATTCAGGAGGTACGCAGTAACCATCGTGTACTTGAAATATCTTGGCACACTATCGTGACTCACCGCACTGGCCAGAGGTGGGATGTAGTTGGGTAATACGGTCAGGATCAACTTCGCATTGGCTAAGTCGTCTCTGTTCTTGGTTCTGTTCTCTGTTGTCGGTCAGGATGACCCCGATCTGTGAGAAGTCGACAAAGAGGCTTGCACTCCTCTCATCAATGACGCTTGTATACCTACAAACATCAACATTACTCCTTTGGTCATGAGGTCGATGAGAACTTCCTCAACAATCTTCTCTGTAGCATTGAACTCGTTTGACATACATGCTTGGGGTTCAAAATCTTGGGTTCGAAGAGAAATCTCTCAATGCAGTGGGATAGATGGAAATAGCGTGATGATCGCTGTGCAAGAATCAACTAATATGCGGGCTCAAATTCATGGTTAGAAAAATTGTTCTCGGTGCATGGTGCAATGGGATAATTAGATAACTTGGCAACAGATCTCTCCAATGGATGAGAAGTCTTGATTAACTCAGTTCTGTCCATTACAGCATGGTCCCAATGGTTTGGTGGCGAGCTGTCTAACCATAAATTCCTTTCTTCCCATTTGGGTTTTCGATCTAATAGTTATACTGTTCCCAACGACTATATTGCTTTGCCATGGTGAAGTGCCATGTGACATTGTTCTGATATCCTGACAAAGTTCAAATTTTGCAAATTTTCCTTCTACGAAGTTCCCTCGAGAACCTTCTGTAACTTTTTAATCTTATCTCTCTTCTTACTTAGCTTTCTAGCCTTATTTACAGTGAACTTCGTCTCGGAATTCCTTTTTCCATTATGATTCTTATCTTCTTTTGGTAGAGTAACTTCGCGGTGTTGAGGTTCCTTCCTAGAAATCAAGGGTAATACTTCATTTGTATCTGGAATAGGTACTTCAATATTATGTGGATATTCTAATGTTATTCCAAATTCGACATCCAAACATATGGTTTGAAATAGCTTCGCCTAGTTCTCTTGTTCTTCAATCAAGTGTGCAATCCTCATAGCCATGAAATGTTTTAACTCTTGCTTCTTCCGCTCTAGGATTTCCTCTTCTTTTATTTTGGCCTGATATTTCTCAATCCAAGGTTTTCCTAATAACATAGCAAATGGAGCGTTGTTCTCAATAAATTTAACAACTTCAAATTCTTCCTATGTCGAAGTTCCATTGGCACTCATAGATATCTGGGTGATATTTCCACATAGGTTTATCATCTTTCCTCTGAATAATCCTATTCATCCCAATGAAGGAATCATAGCAAGATTTCCTAAAGTTTCCCAAGTTCTTTCTTTCATAATATTCACCTATGTTTCTTCACCCAGAACACAATCAATGTCAAAGTCTCCTATTCTTACTTCAATGTACTATTTTTCTTTAAATACCTCTGATAAACTGACATGTCGGTGATCATTCAAGGTTTCTTTCATTTTTAGTAATACTTTTTCTGATTCTTTCTGGGGTTCTGTCATAATCTCAGTTTCTAGATCTACCTTAGGGTTTTCTTGGTTCATATTCATTCTTTCAAGGTTAGCAATCATTCTAGGGCAATCCAATAATTCATGGTCCAGAGCTTTGCAACAGAGGAAACTAGGTCTCTTTCCATGGCATTCCTTAGCCACATGTTCCGGTCTTCTGCAACTGTAACAAATGGTTAATCCTCTCTTTCTTTTAAATGATCCCCATCCTTTTCTGTACTACGCACTAGGATCATGGTAGCTAACTTGCAAAAAAGTCTTTCTAGGATCCTGCATCCATCTTTTAGTCCAAAAATTCTCTCTATGCATAGGTATAACATATCTTTCACTATTCTTATCAGATCTACCCATATCAAATCTTCTTTCATCTATCAGTGCCCTAGTTTTCAAGACAGGACAAATCTTATCAAACATACCTAGATCCATACTCTAGAAACAAACATTTCCACTTATCTTACTTCCACAGAGCACAAAGCTTCCAAATCTAAAAAATTTCACTATTCTTACCTTTATCAGAGCATAGAGCTGGCAGATCTTACCTCTTTTTTTCAGATCTAACCCTTCTTGGCATAGAGCTTCATAGATCAAGTAGATTACTGTGCACTAGAGTGACAGATCTACACACATAGGTTTCACAATTTCAGGTTGGATCTTTGCACGAAGCTTATTCTTCCTCAGTTCCCAACAATCACAGTTTCAGGTCCCGACAACAGAACCATTTGTTGGCACAGAGGCAAACCCAAGGTTCAACACTACAATAGCACACCAACAAAACCCTAACTACCATCCCTTTCGGCAACACCTGTGAATCAGATGAAGTCTCACCCGAGGTAGAGGCAGGGGTGGTTGCATGACTCAGATGTCTGCAACCTTAGCTAGGAAACAGATCTTTGATTCAGACACTTAATAGAGCACTTAACAGTTACCATTCATCAATATTCAGTTCTTAGTAACAACGCAGACAAACCTTAATTATAGAGCATCGTAGTATTTAACCAGATCCAACATCTAATAGCACTTAGCATGAAAGGAACTCATTAGATCCAACAGATTCAAGCACTAAGCATACTTACATAGGCCAGATCTAGCATTCATTCACCTTATTAAGCACAAAGAAACACCAGATCTATCTAACATTCATAAATAACTAAGAAAATCACACAGAAACACATCAATACATTGCACCAAGCAGAGAAACACATCATATACATGGTTCACCCCCACTCGGGGGCTACATCCACCTACTCTTCTTCTCTTATATTATATTTTGTCAATCAGTTACATGCAAAGAGCCTCAAAACCCTACTCCACATAGGACAGGAGATCTGTGCACTCTGCTAGATCCTCCTTCCCCGAGATAGGTTACAACACAAAGCCTTCTTTCAACTACTTTCACTTAGCTCTGCAAGTCCTACACAACATGCACAAAAGCAATCTCTATTCAACACTTAACACTTTCGATCACACAGATCGAACTTGTAGCTCTTTACTTACTTCGCCTAGCTACTTATTTATACATTACAAAAGTGGGCCTAAACATGGGTAAACCCATGGGATGACATTCCCATACCCGTTACATAATCCCAAAACCCAAAAAGGCCTAAAAAAGGGGCCGAAATCCCGTGATCTCCGCTTCGTCTTGCGCTCCATCTTCGACAGCCTGTCGAAGTCCCAAAAATAGGTCAATTATGACCAAGTATCCTCAAAACTTGGTCAAGGGCCAACATATGCCTTCCTTGATGGGAATGGCATGTTGTATAAGACTAGGATCAAAACCATGAATATCCTCATAAGACCAAGAAAAAACATCTTGAAATTCACCAAGTATCTTGCCAAACTTCATTTTTTCTTCATCAGAACATTGGGCACCTATTTTAACATTCTTTGGAGACTCAAGTGTCCCAATGTTCAAGAAAATGGTTTCACCCACCTTCCTTTTCGACTCCTCTTTTTTTTTTTCTCTTTATTGCCTACATCACTCGATGAAAACGAACTCTCTAGAGGAGTCAAGCCTTTAGGAATATTGTTATCTTTTATGGATATGATTTCCTTGGGATTATAGGGTTCATTTTGAATGAAAGCACAAATTATCTCATCCCTAGGGAAGACCTGCCAAGATTCTATATTTCCAGGGATATGTGGATGATATAGAGATTGAAAAGTACAATCAGGTCTATGTGGCAGAATTTTCCAATTAGGAGAGGTTACAAAAACAACTAATCGATCAGCCATTGAGTTAAATTCCCTCTTAACATGAGTGATGTTGAAATATAATAGGTTCGAGATAAGTGCCCAAATAGTTTGGGTATATCGTTTCATCAACTTGTTGCTAGGAGAGTATATCTTACATACAAGGTTCACAACAAGCTCGGAATATCCAAAAATGGAAAGGTGACCACAGCCAAGATTATAGGCGTTTCCAATGCCTAATGATAAAGCTTCGAATTCAGTGACATTGTTTGTGCAAGAAAACTCCAACTTGTAAGAAAAGTTATGGATCTTCCCAACATGAGAGTATAACATTATTCCATCTCTGTTACCTTCATTAGAGCATGAACCATCAAAGTGCATGTGCCACATACCATCATCTAAATAGATATGTTCCAAGGGGATATTATCTTTCTCAGGAAAGATGGAATATACCCCTAGGTCCTCTTCAATACAGTTCACATTAGGTTGTGGGACACTCTCTATATAAGGTGAAATCCTTCCCTCTCTTAGGACTATAATGTTTTTACCATTCCGAGGAATGGATAAGTGTGTCCCATCAAGCGAGAGGTATCCACCTATCAAATATTTCCAATATCTTCCTAAGATAATTGAGAAATTGTTTACTGGCATATCAATTACCTGAATACTAAGGGTTGTCCTTATTTCAGGGTGTGCGCACAAAACTGTGGTCACATATTCAATCTCGCCTATGGTCGTTTGTTGTATACTATTATAAGAGAGAATGCTCCTGGCATTTTTGTTTGTACAATACAATCCTAGATCTTCCATAATAATCTTCGACATCACACTTGGGCCCGAACCGCCATCAATGAGGAAACAATGGGTGATCTTATCCATAATCTTTACAAAAATATAAAAAGGGGGATTTTTCACAAGGTATCTAAAATTATGTACACCTACTTTACTTACAGATGAATCCTCTTCATTCACCTCTTCAGAGAGCTTGTCTACAACAAAAGATTTTCCTTCCATGAATTGTTTTATATGCCTCTATTGTTCAGGGATGAAAACCATGTCTAGGAGGGTGGCATCTACTTTGATGTTGGCCTACTGATTTAGAATATTGTAAAGAGGGGAGAGGGGAATTTGTTCCTTGACTGTCAAGAAATTTAGGAACCTGAAACGTAGTAGTTGGTGATGACGAGCATGGGGTAGAAGAATTGCGGGGAGGATCATATTTTCCTTTCAGTGCATAGGATTTGTTCCTAGTATTGATGATCATGACATATTTTGGCTCTGCAAGATATAGGAAAAAAAAGGTAGTTTCTTGTCTTTTACCAAAGATATTATCTCTGGCACTCTTCCTTACCTCACATGTGTCTTCCTCGTGGTGTTTCTCGCAGAATTTACACCAACTTCGAGGCAAGATAGATTTAGGCTGAAAATTATTTTCAATTGGATTTCTAAAGGGGGTTGCAGAAGAGGATGAAGCTCCAGGGGTTAGAGGGGAGACATTTCCATTTCTATCATATGCCATCATACAATTATTCATATCTTGTACTAGTTGTAAGAGGGCGGACATGTCTGATTGTTTAATTGATTATCCCTGGGGAGGACCTATTCTTTCGAGTTGTTCTTCATACTCTAAACAAGTATGCAGAGTGGAACCGAGGTTATCACTGGATTTTTCCTCAAGCCTATGATGATAGGGGGAAGGTAATGCATTGTAGTAATGCATGAAATCAACTTGGTTCTAAGGTTGAATGAGTTCATGGATTTGATTGTATATCTTAGTGAAATGCAATTTGAAAGACTTGATGGTCTCACCATCCTTATAGGAAATGTTATTGTACTCCTGTAACTGATCAGCTGGGCATTTAGATTTCCCATAGGTGGACCCGAACCAATAAACTAACTCCTCCCAAGTAGACATAATATTAGGAGGAAGGTCAAAGAAATCGGCTGCGACCTTTCCTTCCAAAGAATTGACGAATAAGCACATGCAAGTATCGATTTCATTGGCTCCTATGTTGTGACAAGCATTAGAAAATGCCCCTAGGTGTTCATTTGTAGTGACATTGTTATTTCCCAAAAACATAGGGAGATTCTCCTTGAATTTAGGAAGTGGACGAGTAGCAGTTGCTAGGTTAAGAGGAGAGGACACACTCCACGGTGTGGTTGTGACATCTTCTTCAAACTAAAAAAGCCCATACATTTTAATGAATTTGGTGGGATTTTTGGTAGATTGGACAAGGATATGGTGGCTATATAAGCTAACAATAACTGACGAAGATGAATACTGATAGGAGGAAGCACTTCCAGTGCCACTAGAATCCATCTTGTGGATGATAGGGGTTGGCCCTCGACCAAGTTTTGAGGAAACCTTGGTCAACTTTGGACCACTTTTGGACTTCGAGAAGCTGGTCGAAGATGGAGTGCCCAGGCGGAGCTGAGATCGTGGATCTCACTTATTTTGCAGGCTATGTGGACCCAACAAGGGATTCCTTAGGGTTTTTGTAATGGGTTATGGGATGTCGGCCCATGGGTTTACCCTTGATTACGCCTTATTGTAAAAGTGTAAATAAGTAAGAATGTAATGTAGAAAGGAGATAATAGTGGAAAAGAGAGGCTAAGTGCAAGTAGTTATGAGTTTCTTTGTGCAACAAAATGCATATGTAAGTCTCTGTGCTCAATAGAGAAGTTGGCTCTGTTCCTTGACCTAGTTTTGGGAAGGATGATCTAGTGCGCAGTGCACAGGTCCCCTGTCTGGTGTGAAGCTTGGATCTATGGCTTAGTGCACAAGAGAGGGTGAAGGTAAGAGATTGAAGAATAATAGAGAGGATGAAGAAGTTGGTGGACGTAGCCCCACACTGGGGTGAACCATGTAGATATTGTGTATTTGGTTTGCTTTGTGCTTTGTTGGTTATGTTATGAATCTGCTCAGTGCTTTGCTTATTATGAATGTTAGATAGTTTTGTTGATGCTTAGTGCTTAGTTGTGTTAAGAATGAATGAATGTTAGATCTAACTCAGAGTGTTATGTGATAAATGATCGAAGTGATTAATATTTATTGTTACTGCACCGATCTATCTTAGGGTTTGTTCTGCGATGTTAATGAAGCTAATGAATTAATGCATATCACCCTTTAAGTTTTGCTAGAATACCCTGCAAAGTGTTATTATCATATATATGTGTCTCAGCTTGGTTACAGACACCTGAGTCATATAAACCCCCCTTCTTCTACCTCAGGTGAGACTTTGCATGCTTCACAGGTGTTGCCGAAAGGGCTGGTAGTTAGGGTTTTGTTGGTGCATTGTTAAAGCACTGAACCCTGGGTCTACCCCTATGCCAACAAATGGTTCTATTGTCGGGACCTGAAACTATGATTTCTAGGAATTGAAGTAAAGAAAAGAGAATCTTTGTGCATATATATGATTTTGTAGTGCGCAATACTCTACTTGACTTGTGAAGCTCTTTGCTAAGAAAGAAACCTCATCTGAAGAAAAGAGATAAGATCTTAAAAGAGGTAAATCTCTGTGCTTTGATAAGAGTACAATAAGTGAATTTTTTTGTTATGAAAGCATGAATTTAAGTATATTTAATAGATTATGTTCTAGTCTAATAGCTAGGGAATAGTTGGAAGAAAGAGTTGATCTAAGTAAAGCTAATAGAAATGAAGAAAGATATGTTATTCCTATGCATAGAAAGAATTTTTGGACTAATAAGTGGATGCAAGAACCTAGAAATAATTTTTGCAAATTGCATGTCCAACATTGTGATCCTAGTGCGCAGTACAGAAGAGGTTGGGGAACATATAAAAGAAAAAGAGGATTGACACTATGTTATAACTGCAGAAGACTGGGACATCTTGCTAAGGAATGCCTCGATATAGGTCCTATATGTCTTTGTTGTAAAATTGTTGGTCATGAGGTTGATGATTGTCCAAGGATGATTGCTAAAGTTGAAAGGATGAACATGAGACAAGAAAAATAAATTCAAGAGACTAAGAGCATGTTAGAGAATCATAAAGAGAAAGGATCAGATAAATCTCAGACTATGTTATCATAGTTGAAAGAAACAATGAATAATCACAAATATGTTAGCTTACTAGAGGTCCTGAAAGTAAAAAAATGCATAAGTACAAGAATATAAGTCTTCAACATAGACTGTGTCTTGGATGAGGAAACATCAGTGAATATTATGACAAAAGACACTTGGGAAATTTTGGGAAAGCCTACTGTGGTACCTTCATTGGGAAGGATAGGATTTTTTAAGGGAAAGAT
This sequence comes from Picea sitchensis, assembly GCA_010110895.2. NCBI lineage: Eukaryota > Viridiplantae > Streptophyta > Pinopsida > Pinales > Pinaceae > Picea > Picea sitchensis. Next base: position 358,389 of record SNQJ01S0017742.1, read on the forward strand.
GATAACCCTATGTGGAAGAGTTACTAATGTACCTATTATTATCCATGGAACATCGACTAGAGAGGAATTTGAAGTCATTAAGTTTGTTGAGAACAATGCTCCTTTCCCACTTTTGTTAGGAAAGACTTGGATTGAGAAGGATCAAATCAAAAGGAAAGTAGAGGAAGAAGCTATAAAAAAGAAAAAGCAAGAACTAAGGGATTTCATAGCTAGAAAAATAGACCGACTAATAGAAGAACGAGAAGATAAGTCGAAGAAACAGAAGGCAAGAGAATTAGTTGTCGAGGTTGAAAGAATGCAAGAAGGTTTGAAGGACATATCCATGCAAGAAAGAAGAATACCCACCCTCGAATTAATAAGAGAAGGGATATCAACTTTGAACCCTTTGAGAGGACATCAACAATGTGAAGTCACCACGCTAGGAGACGATAAGAATAAGAATGGAAAGAGGATTCCAAAAAATGTTAGAGAGAGTCAGATTATAAGGAAGAAGGGAAGGAAGATCAATAAAAAGAAATCCAAGTTAGAAAAGCTACAGGAAGCTACAAAGAACAGATGGAAGACTTCACATATTGGAACCTCGCAGGATCACAGGATTTGAACCTCACCGAAACAACAGGACCGCACATAATGGGAATTCTCCTTGGTGAAGCTATATGACCGTTGGAGGTGCCTCGATCGTTAGAACAATGCTATGAAATGGCTAGGAAACACATTTATGGGTGGATGGAACACTTTTAGGATGTTAATACCACACCATAACAGACAGATTTTCATTGATGGAATCATTCCTACCTGTTGGAAGAATCCTTTACGAGGCCCTGCTTATTTAACCCATCGGACGTTGCGTCGGGACCACCTTTTTCCACCTGTGATTAACTAAGACAATAGAGAATTGATTCTAGAAACTTATTCGTTCACCTACCCCGACCTGTCTATTTAATAGTGAGAATGTCGAGTGAACCTACTGAATTAGAGAAGTCTGTTGAGGATATCTTCAAGAAGTTGATGGCTAATAGATCATTATTTGAAGGAGTACATGTGTCGTTGACTAGGGGATTGCAGGCTTCCCCTTCGAATCAACAATGTTTTGGCCATGTTAACCCCGTGATTGAGCAACAAAGTAAGCATCACGGTGATATGGAAAATGTGAAGCAGATCCCATCGATCTCACCAGACTATATCCCACCTTTGGCTAGCACGGTTAACTATGACAAAATCCCATGCGACTATGAGTACACCCTGATCACCGCATACATCCTGAAAGGAATACATGTAGTTGGGAGTCAATTAGGACATATCCCACTACTGAATAATCGAGACTTTAATCTCGGTGATAGAAATAACTATGCTATGATTTCACCCCATCGATACCTGACAAAGACAACTAGGAAGAAGCCTCGCCTAGTCTCCCATTCATGGATTAATGAGTTGGCGCAGTCCACTGTGATAAATGTGGTGAAGATTCCCCATTTTTGTCATCACCAATAGGTTAATGCTTGCGTTAAACACCTGTTTTCATGCTACCATGGATGATACTTGTGGCTTGACCAACAAATTACTGTGGATCTGATGCTGATCCACTTGATTACAGGATTAAGCATGAAGGGACCTGACCCTCAACATTTTTATCTAGGGAAGGCCTCAGACCACTCCCTGGCACAACACATCAAGGAGTCTTATGGCGAAGTTGAAAAGGGAAATCAAGGCTACAAGGTAGACTCTATATAGGATGGTGTAGTGTGCCTCGCTTGCAAACTCATAGCTGGCAAGCTCATAAGAAAGAACCTCCCCACACAGGTCACCGGGTTTGTGGTGGGCCTCACAAGAAAATGTGTGGAGGGCATGTAGATGAATTGGGTGAGTTACCTCATCAATGAAATTAAGAAACACTGTTGTGAATCTCAGGATCAGGGATACGAGCTACACTTTATCTTGTTGATCGTGCTGATTTCATTTGTCACTTGGAAAATGCCTGAAGGAGCCACCTTTCTGAAGATAGGTTCATCGGAGTCGTTGGTCGATAGGTTTTCTACCTTGTGGTACACCAACAACATTTCAAAGAAATGGTAGTCAAACGTTGTGTTCCATGCATATTATCAGCAACTGAAATTTTCCATTGAAGCATTTTCACACATGACACCACGCACCTTGCACCAGTATAGACCAATAGCCAAGTTCCATGGAGATCAACATTTTATCTATATCACTACGTACAAAGATGAGAGAAATGAAGAGTTACAGTCATATTACAAGATGACATAGGAAGACGTGGAGCAGATCATGAAGGAGTGGCCAGAGGAGTTCCTTGTACCTGTTGCTGATGCAGAACTCTCTGACACTAACATCATAGGAAGCCCCCTAGTCACCTGGGTCGATCATGTCATAAAGTCCAATGGGACAAAGAAGAAGAAGAAAAAGGAGGAAGTCCAAAATATAGAGACTAATGAGGAGGACAGTGCCTCTGAATAAAATGGATTCAACTAGCTAGGAGGAGGAGATGAAGAAAATGGAAAAGGAGGAGGGGATGAATGAGAAAAGCAAGGATAAGGTGAAGCTACACCATCGAAATACCACCCTACTAAAATAGTAACACCGCGGAAGACGAAGGTTTCTTCGCAGAAACCTTCAACAAGAAAAATGACGCATGCTAGCAAGCCCCAGTTAGAGGCCATGCTCACGGAGGATGACATCATCTTGGTCTACAGAGCCATGGAGGATGCTTCTGAGGACATATTGCAAAGATATGGAGCGAAGAAGGAGGAGATATATGGAAGGGTTGAGAAGGAACTGAGGGAAATACAACAAGCTATTCAATTGATCCACGCAGTACCCACTGAGCCTTCCTCGTCATAGATTGAAGAATTGGGGGATGAGCTAGCCCAATTAAGAAGACTTGCAAATGTGACAGAGGCTTGACTTCAAAAATTCCAAGAAGAGAAGGAGAAGGATACAAAATACTTGAAACAAGAGAAAGAGGAAGTATTAGAGAAATTACGAGTAGCACAGTACTATGTAACCGCTTATGAAAATGAGAGAGAAGAGTTTTGGGTGATGCTCCAAGAGGACAAAGTGAAGCTACAGAGAGAAAAGGACCAGCTACTCACAAAGCAGACTGTGGTCAAATAAGCAATGAATAAATCATGTCACTCTGTTCCAGGCTTGGTACAGGACGAAGAGGATTCAATTGAGGTTCAAGTGGTGAAGCTCACTGAGACCATCCATCAGCTTCAAGCAAGGATAACAGAGTTGGATATCCAAGCAGTATCGAGCACCCCACAAGAGGTGCATGAACAAAGGGAGGAAGATGCTAAGAACACAATATTAAGGATCATATCCCTCACCTAAGAATGCAAACAACTAAGTGATAGAAGCTCACATACATATGAACTCCTCGCATAAGATCCATAGCTAAGGAAATTGGAAGCACAGTTACAGGGGGCGCAACAACAGGACTTCTCCGTGCAGGTGCAGATGAAGCTTCTCACCACAGTTGAAAGAATGAAGAGGTCCCAAGAAAAACACATGGTACAACAAAAGATTACTTCCATCCAGGGCAGGGTAATGGAAGTCACGTAGAAACTATAACCTTTGTAGGATGAAGCCTGTAAGGTGTTTGAAGAAATTGAAGGACAAGGCTCGCAATTGGACCATGTGGTTGTGACAACAGAACAACGACTGGAAGGGCATGTTATAGATAAAATGATCCAAGAGCTCACTAAGAAGGAGGCTCGGGAAAAGTAGCAAGTCGAGGTAGCTCGAGTGAATCTTGAGGCCTTTGAAGCGACATTGACTAGACCTGAGTGACTCGGGATGAGTCACAGGTGAGTGTTGGGGGCCTGTTGGCCCTCGACCAAGTTTTGAGGAAACCTTGGTCAGGTTTGGACCACTTTTGGACTTCGACAGGCTGGTCAAAGATGGATCTCCCAAGTGGAGTTGAGATCGCAGATCTCACTTATTTTTTGGGCTATGTGGACCCAGCAAGGGGTTCCTTAGGGTTTTTGTAATGGGTTATGGGATGTCGTCCCATGGGTTTACCCATGATTAGTCCTTATTGTAAGAGTATAAATAAGTAATAATGTAATCTAGAAAGGAGAGAATAGTGGAAAAGAGAGGCTAAGTGCAAGTAGTTATGAGTTTCTTTGTGCAACAAAATGCGTATGTAAGGCTCTGTGCTCAATAGAGAAGTTGGCTCTGTGCCTTGACCTAGTTTTGGGAAGGAGGATATGGTCCCCAGTGCATAGGTATCATGTCTGGTGCAAAGCTTGGATTTGTGGCTTAGTGCACAGGAGTGGATGAATGTATGAGATTGAATAATAATAAAGAAGACGAAGCATTTGGTGGATGTATCCCCACACTAGGGTGAACCACATATATCTTGTGTCTTTGGTTTTATTTATGCTTTGTTGGTTATGTTATGAATCTGCTCAGTTCTTTTATTATTATGAATGTTAGATAGATTTGTTGATTCTTAGTGCTTAGTTGTGTTAAGAATGAATGAATGTTAGATTTGACTTAGTGCCATGTGATAAACAATCAAAGTGCTTAATCTTTATTGTTACTGTGCTGATCTATCTTAGGGTTTTTTCTGCGATGTTAATGAAGCTAATGAATTAATGCACATCACCTTCTAAGTGTTTCTAGAATACCCTGCAAAGTGTTATTATCACAAATCTGTGTCTCAGCTTGGTTAAAGACACCTAAGTCTTGTAACCCCCCTCTATTTCTACCTCAGGTGAGACTTCGCCTGCTTAGCAGGTGTTGCCGAAAGGGTCGGTAGTTAGGGTTTTTTTGGTGTGTTGTTAAAGCGTTGAACCCCGGGTCTTCCCCTGTGCCAACAATAGGTGAGGGAGAGAAAGACAAACTAGATGAATCATACAAAGTTCTCCTTAGAGCACTTTGTTGGGTTGATAACACAACATTCCTTCTTCCTATTTCAGCAATAGGATTAATTTCAGGTGATAAGGCTCTTCTTCTTGTAGAAACACGGGAGTCTAAGGACATGAAAGTAAGGCCAAAAATGAAGGAACAAGAAGGTTACTATTGATTTCTAGGCTTTCTACATCTAGATTACCAACGTTCTTAGGAATTAATATCTCGTTCAATTTCCGCACATGAATGATTAAGCTCAACACGAGTATTGGCAGTGTCTAAAATGGTGTTGAACAAATTCAAATCAATGCTGGTCTGATCTTGAAGACTAGGCTCAATATTGGGTTTCCTTGCAACAGGCACAGTCATTAAGAAATAAAATAGTCAAAGAATCAATATAAGAAAAAATAGATGTATTCGATGTTAATCAAGCATAAAAAACTAACCAAAGAGATATTGAATATCTCCCTAGTATGGTCGCCAAATAAATGTTGAGGAAAGGATATGAAATGATCTTACTTGAGCATTTTCAGATCTTGTTTGGCTAAATCAATATAGACGGGAATATCACCCTAGATTTATAGCCATAAAATTAGTATCCTAACTCACAAGTATTGTTTACAAGTGCTTAGGCTGGTTTTTTATAAATAACATCTTACTGAAAAATTCATTATTTATGTAATTTTATGAACATAACAAATGCTCAAATAAATATAGAGACAAAAGTAAAGACACCAACTCAATAATTAGAACAGATGAGACATAAAGAAATCCTTTATTTCATTCCAATTCATCAAAGAATCGTTCTCTTTACAAAATTTCCTTAGGAAGTTTTTAACCAAAGTCAAACTTAGATGTCCCTGATAAAACATACAAAAGGACTTCTAATAGAAAATAAAAAACTAAACTTTAAAAGATGGATTAGCTTGCCACATATTGTTGCCCAATCGACTCTGTACAATAGCCTTTGTCAGTCATGAAATCTAATTCACAAACAGACAAGTCTACACAGACCATCAAAGATAGATCAACACCTATGAAAAACAAGTGTCTGAATGATGTAATTCAGCCCTGAATCTTGTTGTCTACAACATGGATGATTTTAGGGGCTAAATTTCGCTCATGGGCTAATTTTCCATGGTTTTTCCAAAAACAAGATTCGCTATTTTAAAAATGATTCACCCAAATTCTATAGGATAAAATTATTTTACCTTAAAAATCACCAAAAATTTATAAAAACTATATAAAATCCTTAGAAATTTGAATATTTTTACAAAAAAATCGCCAATCATTTATAGTTGGCATATGAAGGATTAGTAAGATTCGCTAAGGTTTCTACATTTTAAAATAAATTTCCATCCTTAAAATCATCCCTGGTCTACAATAGGACCATGTTATCATAAAAAATAATTAGGCTTATAATGAATTAAGGAATGAATGAAAACTGAACTATCTCAACAAAAAATCAAAGAGCAAACCTTAGTATGCTTCTCCTTCTATCCTCCTTTGTTTCCTCCCTTTCCTTTTGCCTTTAATCAAATTAGAATTGGTTGAAGTAGTTGAACTACTTCATTAGTTAAGTTAACTAAAACTCAACCAACTTTTTAGTTAGGGGGAAAAGTAATAAATCATAATAAGGGTTTTTAAATAGATAATAACTAGTAGGTGGGACCCCTTGTGACTCCATTTAGCTTTTAACAATCATAACACAACTAGTTAATTAAACAAAACATCCCTCCTTGTGACTCCCATCATCACATTCATATTTGACAATTTATCTCAATTGTTTTTTAAATTATTTCCAAAATATATTACCCATATATCCAAAAATAATGTGTTGTCCAAAATTTCAAAAGTCAATTGTTATCATCAATTTATAAATAAATAAAAAACTTAAAATCCATATTTTTCACTCTAATATGAAATCCTTCCCTTGTTGTTGTTGTCACCTTTTGGTTTCTCTAAATTTACCTTAGGTTGTTCTGAGACTTTAAGCCTAATCTCACTAATCACATGAGAGCAATCATCTCTCAAATGCATGTGGGAGGACATGGATTTATCGGAGCCATTGGAGGGTGAGGAAGGGGTAGCAGTGCCTTTTCCTTTGTCAGGGGCATGGTGGGCCTCGATTTTCAACCTTTTTCTCACATGGGAAGACTGAACTGGTGAGTGGACATGGGCGTCTTGGACAATTTGACTGATAGGCGGGGGAATAGGTAAAGACAAGTTAGGCCAACCACGAGGTTTGGAGACTGATGGGTGGACAATCTCTTTCCATTCATCGTTCTCAGGAACTTCAGGCTGTAGTGAGACATGGGGATGCACAGGGACACCAGGGGCCTATGGGGTTTGGAAGGGAGGCCTTTAAGGCCTAGGTTGGACCACTCCTTGCCCAATCCAATCAAAAAACCCAGCTTGAAATAGATGGCATAACTCTTGCGAGTCTGCATCAAAGTGTATGGAGAATCTTGGCCTTCTAGGGCCCCTGTTCCAATTACCTCTTCCTCGGTTACCTCTGCCATGGCTACCTCTGCTGAAAAATCTCATTCATGTATGCATAATTGATTAGCAAATAGTTTCTTTAACAACCATACATGACAACTCTTTTTAAAATATGAAATAGAATTTGGCTCAGCAACATATCAGACTCTTGCAATCCAATCCATACAAATTGTTTAATAGTTGTCAATGAGCAGGGTGTGACAAGGGTTATATGATATGTAAGGGGTTGTATTGAGCGAAAAATGTTTAAAATGAGGCAGAAAAGATCATGATTATTTCTCACAGAAAACACACAATCAATTGTAATGTAAACCAAACAATATACATCACTGTACTCCATCCTTGCAATCTTAAACAATCATAATACAAATTTTACCTTGACTGTAATTAAATTTTAGGAACAAGGAGTGGATAATGAATATGGGAAGGTGAGGGGATTGTAATTAGCAAAAAGTGAAATAATGGTAGGGGAAAAGAGAATATATTGTTCGAAAAATTAAATAAATAATCCATAAAACAATTATGTATTCAAAACCACTATCCCAACATCAATTGAACAATTACTGTGGCCAATTAAAAAATATTGTGCATTAAAACTTGTTCACTTTCCATATTCAATTTCCTTAAAAATCTTCCAATCAACACAGTTTCATCATAATCAAAATCAATATGCCTTCCAAACATCCCGTATAGAATTTTGTTTCCTTTCATTCCTTCCATTTTATATTTAAAATAAAATTCCAATGAACACACAGTCATTTGTTTCAACTCAGTTCAGCATAAAAATATCACCACTGTCCATAAATTCCAAATCTTCAAATCAAACATAGAAACCAGTCTTTCAAGAATTGAACAGACGCTTTTAAAACATGGACGATTTCATTCTTTTAACAAATTTTACCCATAAATTTGTAATGAAATTACAATGTAAAAACCCAGTGCTTTATTCATGTTTGGGCAACCAAACAAAACAATGCACGATATCCCCATAACCATACACAGTAGAAAACCAACCACGATTATCAACTTTTCAACTTTCCATAATCTCGATCGAGACATATTTAACACACAACATCCACCAAAACAATTTATACCACGTTGTAGGAACACACAAACCTCTCAAAACGCAAAGAACATGTTTGTGATTGTACATGTCTAATTACTTCAAATAAAAACATAAAACAATGTTGAGTTATCAATCCAACTGTTAACACAAAAGGAGGCAGTGATTGTATGCCCATTTACATTCCCTTTTACAACTTCTCTAATCAACCACTTAAACCATACTGAGATATCGACTCAACTGTCACATTAAAAGAACACAACGACTATATACAAATAATCATTTCTGATTATAATTTTGTAAACTATATCAATAGAGATGAGCCAATAATAAAAACCACTTTCAACGCTATTCCTCCAACTCATAACAATCAACAAGATACCCGATAGGATATAACTGGTTCAATTTATCAAATTCGGGCTCAAAATAATCAAGGGTTTGATTGGCGGAACCAACACAGGGAGACTGGAGCTGACCATACCAACAACAGGTGAGAACCCTTCAAGACAACACAGTGGACACATAGGCCACATAACCATTAGCTTGCAAGACAGGGTGACAGTTCACACCAGGTGGGCGAGATTATGAACAGAGGAGCAAAGGTTCCTTACTGGCAAATAAATAACACCGAAAACTCACAGGGCATAACCCTTGTGGTTTTCCCCAAAAAACCTCAATAATGTTGATATAAAAGCAGAGCCATGAAATGGAAACCAACCCTAGAGAAAGCCTCTTGGCACAATATCCATCATAGCCAACTGCGCAAACACCAATCACATAAACGATCCCACAACCAGGTGAAAACGATATGCAGTGACCCAAGGTGGTTCAAAATCAAACACAACAACCCCATAATAACAAATACGACTGGGTATGGTTACAAGAACTATGTGGAGATGGACAACAAGTCTGCACCAAATGAAACCCTCCAACAAAAACACATAAAGACAATAGAGAGCCTTCATGTCTTCCACCACACAGAATAATCAATGAAATCGTGACTTCAACCATCAAATTTCCCATTTGCAACGAATAACACACAAACAACTATTCTAGAGAAACACCATGAGTTTACATAGTTTCTAGCCTTAAGAAAAGCACATACCAATACATCAACAAGACAACATATATTTCATAAACATAGTGAGTTCATGGATGGAGAAAAAAACATACCTATAACCAAATAGCCTTAAAAATGCGAGCTTGGTTGAACAGTTCCCTCCTCGCTTGAATATCTCAGTTTCACCACAGCAAAAAACAATTGAACAATAGCCAAGATAGGGTGGTGGCCAGTGGGGGGAAGTATGGAGTGATGTGAAGTAAATGCACATCACTTCCATCCTCTCCTCATTTAATTACGTAGTACACGCTACCCAACCAACATTAACCCATTCCATTAATCCATTGCATCGAAACTAACATCCATTGTTTTCCAAATGCACCACACGATATCACATTAACCATTTCCAAACATACCATAATGTATATCAAATGTGCATTCATATAACTCAATAACATCGTATAGCCACTAACATTGCTAGTTAGGACTAATATGAACCTTTTAAAATTTCAAATGCATATTGTGTAGCATAGTATAGCATAGTTTCCTTTCTTATATTTATTCCATATCTCTCTTATCTTTTGTTATGACTAACATGTGTCTTGTGCATATGTAACATGTAATAAATCATGGTGCCAATAAAATTGTAATAACAATTGACATAATCCATCATGACATGGAATTTAGAGTTTAGAGTAATGAAACCCACACATAGCATGCATTATCCATCTGCCATTATGTCGCAAATTAAACCAAGATTTCATAATCAATCATGTAGAACCCTGTAAGCAGTGTCGAACAATAGCATAAATATCAAATAAAAACATGATCCTCCAATCTACAAGGGGGTCCCACCTATTAGCACTGAAAGTCACACTTTGACTGCTAAAGTGTAAGCTCAACACCCATCAGAATGTAAAAGATAACTTTGGTTTTGAATAGGTGGATCAACAAGATGGATAAAGAAAGAGAGAGGGCAGCAAACTGCAGATTAGTAGGCTACACCAATGGGCAATGGAGTCACAAACATCCCACTCATCTAAGGCACAAAAGATGCTTAACAGAAAACCAGATTATATGCTGATAGGTGGAAGAAATGAAGAAGGAAAACATAAGATAGAATGTTCAGTAAATAGAGATCCTCTCAATTCAATGAATCAACAAATACTTGAATATAAACAATGACTGATGGGCAAAGTACAACAAATCCTCTACTGCTTAGGGATCCATAAATCATTGACAACCTTTGATCCTCAAATATACAATATATTCAAATAAGAAGAAATATAAAAGAAGAGTTACAATATGAAATCACAACTCTCATGAGTCTCCAATAGCAGTAATGCTTACAATCCTAAAATGCCAATAGGCTTACAAATGAACACACATAGAACATTGTCTATTCCTACTCTCTCTAGCCTCTCTTGGCTCATCCCTCCTCCTCTCCAAGAGATATATCCCTCCTTAAATAGAAAATACCATCCAAATAACCTTAGGAGGTTGAATAACATCTCCTCCATTGGATTCTAAGCCTTGGAGATAGGTGGCAACAGTCAAAGAGACAAAAATCCAACAAACTGTTGATTTTCAGGAATTTGTTGGAAGTCATTAATAAATTGTTTCCACCTCATGCATGAGGCCTTTGCTGGAGCTAAATCTTAGGTGCAGGTGTCCCTTTATATCTAACTAATCCTTGAGAATCCATTCAAACTCTCCTTGACATGTGGCAACCTCCCAACAAGGCGAATATCAAAACCGTGACCGCTACAGGAAATTAGTACGCATCGCCTACTTATATATCCAATATCTTTCAAACCAAAACACATTTTGAAAAAATGAGAGAGGTTTTTTTTATTTGGAATGTTACAAACAAAAATCTCCTCCATTTTTCAAAAATACATTCTCAACTGCTCATAACCCAAGTTTTAAATTAGTGACTCAAAACTGGCAGAATAACTCTGCACAATTTAGCCTCTACCAGAATATTATGCAACGCCTGTAGGTAGCGCCTGACTATGTTTCTGCATGCAATTCGGTAGCATAAATCTGTGGGTTCTTTGATTCTTGAACTTGGATATTGGGAATAACTCAATATAATTTCAATTTTCCCCAAAACAAATAAAAATCCCATAACAATTGTATTCATTTGCCAAAATGAATAATGAAATGTAGATTTTGTTCTCTGTGAAATATTAGGTAGTGCCACTTATGAAACACTGAGGCATAAACCAATATTGTGCTAACATAGGCTCCATGGGGGATAGAGTCCTCCCTGTGAGGCTCTAAGAAATCTTGTAGTTTCAGTGCCTTATCCTTTGGGCTTGTGGAGTCATGCTCTCAACCTTTAACCTCTACAATCTGCTTTGATCTATGACCTTTGGCTGAAACTAAATGAAAATGAAAACTAAAACTGACAAAATGATGAAAACGATGCTTGTCCAGCAAACTTATTTCACACACCTACTCTAATTATTGGAAAAATGAAGCATTCAAGTTACATGAAACAACCAATGAAGCCATTTCATCATTTTTTCATCTATTTGAAGCTTTGAAATGTGCTTCCTTAAGAACCAGAGATAATTCTTACTTGAAGGCACGTCAAAGAAACATTTGGCAATACACTTTCCATTGAATAAATCAATGAGCCTAGGCCCACTTTCTGCTTGCAGACAGGCTGCAAATGGATCCTGAAAAATATCATCAATACTTGCCCCTGCGACATTGCTTTGTGTAAAAAGGAAAAGTATTGCATTAGGTCCTTCCTCCACTGTGCTTGGTTGTGGCGTGGCTTGTTGATTTTTTTATTCATCCTCAATGCATATGGCCTTGGTCCACTCCTGGTCATGAGGTGTACTAGAAAAAAGGCTTAGTAATGCTTGTCTTTCTTTAATTTCAACCTTTCTCATCTGATCACATGGCATTTGATATTGGTTGCTTGATGAAACTGAGCTTGTGTCTTCAAGAGGAATATGGGGTTGATAGGGTAGTTCATCACAATTAAAAGTGCTTGGGAAACTGCATTCTTCTATCTTATCTTCTGATTGTGAGGGATATTCATCATAGCTTGGCTTATGGTCCCAATTTCTTAGTTTTTAACCTTCTAAACTTAGATTATCATCTTCTCCTTCTTTTTCAGCAACAAAAATATGACATGAGGGTTGAAACAAGCTATTGTTTCTTTGATGGGAAGGGTACTTTTCTAATATAAGGTCCGTTGTTCCCGATTTTATACTTTAAGGCTCTAAAGTATACTGTCAAGGCATCTGAAAAGGTAGAGATAATTAATGGGTAAAAAGACTAGTTTAAAAGAAACCGAGATCACTGTTGGTTCCTTAACTATCTCTGTCTAGCTTCCCATTGTTCTTGAATGCTAATATCCCTTTCAATTGCAGCCCATGAATGTTCAAGTTCTACCTGTGTATTTGTTGTTTGTAAGATGGTATTGAATAGATTTAACACAATGCTCGTCTGATCTGATAGACCGGGTTCTATATTAGGTAGTCTTGTAAATGGAACAATCATGAAAGCTGAGGGTTTCTTTTTTTGTAAATCAAGACTATTTTCAAGGGTCGCAAATTTCTGGTTCGAATTAATAAAAATAGAACTTCCAAATTATGAATCAATAGTATAACAGAAATAATGGCCTTTTCTAGTATCTGAGTCAATTTTAAAAGAGACAGTGCACATAATGAATAAAGAAAAGGAAACATTTAGTTGTGTAACAAAATTGAGGCATCAATTTAAGAGGAATCTCATTTTAAGTTAATACAAGAAAAATGTATGATAACTTTGCATAAGCATACAATTTTAGAGTCCTAAAATGTTCATAGGTCTTATATCCGTTGAACGCTGATACAGAGGAAAAACTACAAATGATTAGAATAATCTGACTGTTCAATCACTATAATAGAAATTACCACATGAAACACTTCAAACAAAAGTATGAAATAAAAATAGAATGATAGAGAAACACATAACTCAGGCTTGACCAGATCTAGAATCTTCAATCTATATTATATTAATTCAAGCAAAATTAACTTTTTTCTTTACAATCCCTCCAGAAAAAAGCCTTCTCTTAGTCTTGAAAAATTACATTTATACAAAACCACCAATCTTAGGACGGTTGGTGATTTCCTAATTCTTAGAGACTAACTATTTGTTAAAAGATAGATCCAAAACCGTTTTCATGATCTTCTTTATTTTTCCATTTCCTTGGAAGTAAAGCTCTTCCAAATAATACTTTTACTTTGTTGATGACTCTCCTTGTTTTGATTCAATACATTCAATGCATCTCTCCAGGAATTGTGTAAAATTTCTAGGGGGTTCTGGAAGATCGCTTGCCTCAAATAGATAAATCTTTCTCTGAATCTTGGACAGAAGGACATCAACTCCTTTATCTACAAACTTTATTGACTGCAGCTTTAAGTTAGGCTCAACTAACAACCTATCTATTAAGGTGACATCCATTTTTCTTAGTTGTGAAATTTCCATTTGGATTTCACTCAAAGTTTCCCTAAAATTTAGTTGATGTCTTTGAATATTGATCTATCCCAGAAGTCCTCTACAATTGCCTTTTCCAATATTTAATGACCCTTTGTCTATAAGATCAAAAAATTCTTCACAATCATCTCTGATTTCTTTGATTATTATTTTACTTTCAGTTATGTTGGTTTCCCATAGTTTGAGCATGATGTCGATTCGTATGTTCTCTGTGGCTGATACTTTCGTAGTTTAAAATACCTCTTCACCTATCGAATATATAATTTCCTTTTGAAGAGTAATCCTCACTACTTTGTCTTGTTTTTCGCTCAAGATAATATTATCAAAGGCATTATCTACTTCTTGAAAGTAATTCTGAACAATCTCTATCTTGGAAATTAATTTCTGTTGTCCAACTTCTATTTTTGAATGTACCTCTAGTGACTGGGCCTGAAAAGATTTTAAATCTATAATTTGACCTTCCATCAATATTAATCTAGCCTGTAAATTTTCTACATGCTCCTTTTGTTGAGTAATCTATAGCTGACTTGCTTGCATTTTCTAGCTCATTTCATTCATGCTCATTTTGAGTAATTGAACCTCTAACCTTTCGGCAACTCTTGTCTTCTCCAAGATTTTACTCATTTCTTCTCTAATGTTTTCCTCAACATTTTTTAACTACTCTTGTAATTGTGCTATGATTTTATCACTCTTCTTTAATCTGGTTCTCATTTTTCCCACGATAAAAAAATTTGTTGTTGCCATGGCTCCCATGGAACCTGCTATCTCTGTAGCGAAATCCTCTTCCTCCAAATTTTGTCCGTCTATCAAGACTTTATGTTTTTTAACCATATTCGCCTCCTTCTTATGCATCTCCTGTTTTAGGATGGCCTTCCTTATTCTACTGAAAAAATAATCAGAAGAAGGAATCTCATCTATGGGAATGGAGGTAAGGTCATCAACAAATAGAGCTCCTGTTTGTGGGAGTCCAAAAGTGGACTGTAGGGGGGTTAAGGAAGCTATGGGGCTCCCTAGCTCTATATATCCTTTCCCTCCTGTTGCCTTAGGCATATTGTCATCAACACTGGGTGATAAAGGGGGAGTAATCTTACCAGACTTGGGAGGTCTCCATGACCTTTTCTCTGCTTCGGTCTTTTTTCCTAGTGGAGGCCTTTCTGTATCCTGTAGGGATTTTTTGGGACTTCCCTTCTTCTGTGCTTCCTTCTTGAAACTTGGGGGAACACTTTCTTTCTCCTAGGGGAGGGTGATCTCTTCTCCTTGAAGTACTTGAGGTATACCACTCCATCTATGCTTCTAGAAGGTCCGAAAGCTGGCTTGCAGGTCAGACGACAGTGTCTGTACTCGTTCTAACACTTCTTTATAGGACTTGGTCCCTTTGAAAATGTCATCCCAAGGGGACTCCTCATGTTCATATGCTTTCATATTGGAGTGTATCAAGTGTTTGTTCACTAGTTGATAAGGGTCATGCCTTTTGTACTCAATATTTAACAGTTTAACTTCTTCGAGTGCTTCTGCTTCCACTCTGGAATGTCCCAAATTTTGTAATGAAAATTTCCTGATGTGTATAGGGAAGATTGGTCAGGACTTATTTTGAGCTTCCTTTAGCTCTATTTCGATACCGCCTTTTACTATTTGGTGTGCTACTTACCTACACACTAGTCTATCTGGGAGGAATTTTGGAAGCACGTGAGGGGGAATAGAACACCCATAAACCCTGATGTAGGAGAAGCTTTATTCAATGAACCAGTCTGCTATTGGCTTGAGGTTATTTGAAACTGATTCAAAAATGCGAGGAGGGTCATAGTCGAAAAACATTTTATGCATTGGTATCACCATGAAATGGAAAATTTCATAAAACGATTTTTTTGTGTTTTCTTCCCACAGCTCAGAGTGATAATCGTGAATGGATTCAAGGCAGGTTGTGTTCCAATTCCAATTCATCAGGGGAAATGGAGTCATAAAACAAATTGCATCCATGATGTATGCCAACATGTAAAAGGACACTGGTTGACCTCGGGCTCTTGCAAATCTCTAATCCAAAACCACTTTGGCTATATTATCAGACAAAATCTTGTCCCAGTTGAAACTATATCCTTCTGATGCTTCTTCTAAAAAGGGCACCCATTCTGCGGGGAAATGACAAGGATTCTTTTTGCCAAAGAGTCTGCACAACATCATGTCTACATAAACCATGTACTCATTCAAAGAGGATGTGGCATAAATTCTGTGGGTATCGGCCCTAAACATTGACGGACATCTCCACCAGCCTTTGATTAAATCAGGGTAAGTTTGGTTTGCCTCAGTGCATTCCTTTCTCTGAAATTAAGCTATAAATTCGGCATTGTAAATGAATTTAGGATTAGGTGAGAGTTTGTACATAACCTGGATATGTTCAGGTCTGAATGAGACGATAATGGCCCCTTGATCATTTAAAATGCTTCTCATTGGAATATCAACCTTGTCCAAAGCCCAATTGATCATGTCATTGTATGCCATGAGCCGTGGGCGTGTTGCAATTTTGTGAAGTTTTGATTCTGCTATGTTCCGAAGATGATTTTCGGAGTCGTTAGGGGAATTGTTTATCTCGTAGTCTAGATTTTCATAAATTTGTCTCCATGATTTAATTGAGTCGATAGCATATGGTGTGGTGTCTGATATGACATCTCCCTCTGGGTTGGAAACCTCAGCTGCATCTTCACTCTTCTTGGGTCCCTTCTTTGGTGCCATGACTTTTGTATTGGAACAAAAACCTGTCATAGAAGAGAGGTGTGAAAGTTCGGCCCTAAACTTTGACAGACATCTCCACCAGCCTTTGATTAAATAAGGGTAAGTTTGGTCTGCCTCTATGCATTCCTTTTTCTGAAATTCAGCAATAAATTCAGCATTGTAAATGAATTTAGGATTGGGTGAGAGTTTGTACATAACCTGGATATGTTCAGGTCTGAATGAGACGATAATGGCCCCTTGATCATCAAACTTTTCCAAAGCCCAACTGATCATGTCGTTATATGCCATGAGCCGTGGGCGTGTTGCAATTTTGTGAAGTTCTGATTCTTCTATGTCCCGAAGGTAATTTTCGGAGTTGTTAGGGGAATTGTTTATCTCGCAGTCCATATTTTCATAAATTTGTCTCCATGATTTAATTGAGTCGATAGCATGTGGTGTGGTGTCTGATATGACATCTCCCTCTGGGCTAGAAATCTCAGTTGTATCTTCACTCTTCTTGGGTCCCTTCTTTGCTGCCATGAATTTTGTATTGGAACAAAAACCTGTCACAAAAGAGAGGTGTGAAAGTTCAGCTAGATGAGACTTACTTCTGATAGAAAAAGAGAGAATAAGTTTCAAAACACAGACCTCTAATTTTCTTTTAACTCATTTTATGGTGAAAGTACTGATGCAGCTGGAAAGAATTTAATACCTTTAATGCAGAGAATATTTCTGAGATACGCATTTGTGTCACAAAAATCACGATCTATTCATTATTAATGTGGTCGTATTTCGGCACTTCTAAAATCCAAATTCAAAAGATCTCGTTTGACAGAGACCGAAAAAGAAAGTACCTAAGAAGTTTAATTACCATTGAAAGTATTTTTAAAATGAAGTTAATTCTCTTTAAATTTCTGTATTGAGTCACGACTTCATGTTTCAGGGTTTCTGGGATCATGGTTACATGAGGTATGTCACCACTAAACCCTGAATCTCAAAATCGCGATGGGAAAATTTCTTAGGTATTATCTACGGTATTGAGTCGGGACTTTGCGTTTCGGGGTTTCGGGGATTGCGCTTACATGAAGTATGTCACCACCAAACCCCGAATCCCAAAATCACGATGGGATTAATTTTAATTAATCGGGATTAAGACTGACTTCCACTTTTTTCAGGAAATTTGGAATCGAGATTTCGTGATTCAAAATGTATTGAAAACGTATTGTTCTGAGTAAACCTCGAATCCCAAAAGGTTAAAGATGGTTAATTAACTCCTTTAGGGTTTTAATTTATCGCAATTTAAAGTAATTTATAGAATGTGTATCTAGACTTTAATAACACTTGAGCTTTCTGTCTTTTATTATAACGAAGAAAAGAAATCATTTCGGGACTTCGGTACCGGTCTTTTGGACTGATAGTGAGGATTATACCTTATGAAAAGCCGAATCCCGAAAGAGAAAATTTTTAGTTTTAGAGGTAAAAAATTTAAAACCTAGCTTCAACATAGGCTCCAATTGGGGACCTCGTCTCCTTGTGGTACGAGGGGAATGGGTGGACTTAGTGCCTTTTATTGGGTAAATGGGGTCAGTTATTTCGGTCTGTGAGACATAGTTGCAAAAACCCTACTATGAGGATAAAGATTCCAACCTTAACTTCGAAAAACTTTCCAAACTAAAGTGTTCGACAATTTCTAAATAGGATCACATATATTTCCCTTTCTTAAACCAACCTCAGACTTGTGCAAGATAATCAAAACAAGATTAGTCTTTCTACCAATTTTTATTTGATTGTATTCGCATCGAGAGACCCTTAGAGTGTAATCTGGAATCCCATAATCTTAAAGTGTAATCTGGATGAAAGAAGAAAAATAGCAGAGCATCTTGCAATTTTTGTATAACAACCTTGTCCGTTATGGAGACATTGCTTCACTTCCATTGGGCTTGTTCAGTACCCCGGTGAAGTTATCGGATTTTCCACATTGAATTTCCTTTCACCACTTCATTAATTTTAGCATTTAAATGTTGAGATGAGGGCAATCATGTAATGAATTTCCTTTCATCATCTCTGTATATTAGATGGGGGAAATCAATAATGAATTTTCTTTCACCACCTCTTTATATTAGATGGGGGAAATCGATAACAAATTTCCTTTCACCATCTCTTTCTATACATATTTGTTATGAAGTGGGGGCAATCAATAAGTATGTAACATACTCAGGGAAAATATACTGCTAAATTTTTATTTTTTTTATCTTTTTATTTAGCAAAGGTTTTTCAACTTATTAAAAAGATCTGGATTGATCTACTTTTGGCCCTCAGACACTATAAATTTATGGAGAATCTCAGGGAAAAATTTATTAACAATTTTTTATTTTTTTTTATATATAGGGACTTCACTTGAGCGAAAACGATCTTTTATTTCTGGTAGAAAGACTAAAAAGGTTAAGATTAGCCCAGACATACTTTCGGTTTAGCCAAGGTTTAGGAAAAACATAGGATTTTACCTATCTTTGCTTCGAAATTTAGTTTGAACATTTTTGAAATTAAGATGAGACTTAAAGGGAGAGAAACAAGGTTGGGTGAAGAGTAAGCTTGATAGTGATCGAAGTGGAAAGGTGAGAGAACCTCGGAAACTT
>SNQJ01S0017743.1:7498-32365 GCA_010110895.2 Picea sitchensis
GGTATCCTAGTCCACTTCTCATCAACTGTCTGTGTAGCTCTTTCTTCAACCTTCTTGTTGGTATTTGCATCTTCTTGGTATGAAGTTTCACCCATGCATCCAAGATGTGTTAAGTCTTTTGGCACTTTAGAGTTTCTTAATCTCTTCCTCAATGAGACAACTTCTTGTTCAAGTTTCTCACAATCTTCTTCGTTCTTCATCATTTGGACATTCCTTACTTCTCCTATTCTTCTTTCTTCTTCGAGTAGAGTTTTCAAGGAAATGGTTTCTTCTTTTAGTTTCTCAAAGTATTTTAATTGTTTCTTCAAGATTACAACTGTCTTTTCACAACTACCCAATTCACTTCTTAGTTTTCTTTGTGTGTCATTGAGCTTGCAATTTTCAATCTCAACATGCTTCAACTTTTTAAGATTCTCATCTTCTTGTTGAATAATTGTTTCTTCATGATTTTCTTCTTATTCATTGGAATTTTCTTCTTCAGTGTCATTTATTTCAATCCTTGGATGAGGACATTCAAATTCAACATGACCTACTCCTTCACAATTAAAGAAAAATAACTGACCTTTATTTTCTTCTTTGAAATCTGAGATGTTGTAATTTTCTTCAACTTCTTCTTCTTCTTCTTCTTCTTCTGCGTCTTCCCTTACATAAAGGTCTTGTAGCTTGTCCCAAATATCTTTTGATTATGCACATGATCCAACCTTGGATTTCACTGAATCTGTCAATACATCCAGGATGGTATCTATTGCCAATTTGTTGTTCCTTTTTGCTTCCTTCTGAGCTACAGTCTTTGGTTTCTTCAAAGCATTGTATCCTAAAGCATTTGAGAACCAAACATCTACCCCAAGAGCTTTCATGTAAGCTTTCATTATATTACTCCAGTATTCAAAATTGCTTCAATCAAATGGTGGAATCCCATTTGGAATTTTGTCTTCCATTTCTTCTTAGGATCTTCCTTGCACTGGTTAAACTATACTAAAGGTAACTCGCTCTGATACCAATTTTTCATACTGAGAGGGGTGTGAATCAGTATCAAGTACAATTTAAAACCTTTTTCAACTTATAATTAAACCATTCAACTATATCCAATGAGCAATGAATAATAGTATAAGAGTTACACCAATACACCATAATACACCATGCACAATATATGAGAAATAATCAATAGATATTGTTCAAGGGAAGTAATGACTTCCAAAGGTAGTTACAACTTGAAAATGTAAAGGGAGGGATAAAACTCTAAGAGGAAGATACATTCCTCCAATATCAAGAGAGAGTTGAACTCTTCATCCTTTCCCTTTCCTTCCACCCAATAATATATGAGAAATAATAAAAAATTACATTAAATCATCACCATCAACCAATCATCACATAGAACCTGATAATACTTTCTGATACTTCTTCAATTTCTACAATTATTCAATTCTTGGAGTACTCTGGTCCTATAGATAATATTACTCAATGTATTCTCTGAAACTCCTTCAATTTTCACTCCTTGAATCCTCCCCAAAAAGAGGTTATAGAAAGAATGGTAGACTTTATTCAATTCTGGTCTATTCAGAAGACCCAACTTGTACAACATGCCCCACGCTCAATATTTAACATTAAATTCTGAAACTTGAGCACAAGAAACTACAGTCCGTACTCTTTCCAATGGAAGTAGTCCCACTTCATTTGGATTCTGTATGAATAATGTATGACTGTTTTACCCATAACACTTGTTTATTGACTAGCTTGAGGACTGGTCACAAACCCTATCTTACACATAGTGTATCTCCATAATTATAGAGAATCGAGAGATGGAATTTTTACCAGAGGTAGATTGATATGTCTTCTAAATACCATAGTGATTTCACCATCTGAATCGTTCTAGAAAAAAATTTATATCAAAAACTGTAAGATGACCTGAAAATAACATACCTTAGAACACATCACCAAAAGACTTCATCCTCCCTTGAAATCCGGCCTTCTTTTGCTTCTTATTTCCTCTGAAATTCGACTTGTATCAAAATGAATGTACAATGATGTTTATTTATACCATTTGTGTCACTTCATTTTAACATTAGGGCCGACCTGACACTTTCTTATTTTGTAATTCTTTTCTTTAATTGTCTTTAGGGCCTACATGTACTTCCTTCTTCAATTCACTTTGTCATCTTCAAAAATTCATTTCTCCTCAACCATGAGGATCCATGTGACGTTCCACATACCACCAGAAACAACATAATGTATACTATCCATTCATGGGTGTTCTATATGCATGTGCATTGTCCTTCATGTCCAAATACCTTTATCAATCTTGTGGTCCAAAACCCATGACTAGGGTTGACATCAATGACAACAACGAATCTTCCAACATTTATTGGCATGATTATAAATGGAAAATAAACAAGAAAAACAAAGGAAAAAGGTTACCAATTTTACAGTCCTACATTTTTGAACTAATATATTTTGTAAAAATACTTTAATCTATTTATTTTCTAGCTAGAGAAACATGGAAACATCATCTAATAATGATTTCCCATCTAATCTAAAAAATCAAGATGATGATGTTATCCAAAACCAAGAAAGTTTTGAAGTACATCATAACTCAACTCACAACTTCATTACAAGTAATTTAGTATGAGGTGAAACCATTAAAAGTGTTGCTAGATAACACTGAGTGAGTGTTATTTCATTGATATAAACATGGTTTAATAACGATATATATAACATTATATTTTATTTCTCCAATCGAGAATATATATATAGAGTGAGTATGTACTACAAAATAGAGTCTATATATAGGGTCACTGAGTCAGTACCCAACATCATACTAACGTGATATTAATAACCAACAAGATCGGGTTGCATTTGAACCCATTGTTCTACAACCATAGTTCCAGCCGTAATATCCAACGCATCATGATGAAGGAGTATATTTCCACCTCAACATGTGTCAGCAAAGCAACAAATCATCGTGCATTCAAGAAAGAGAGAGAGGTGACAACCCTCTCATTTTGCACCTGAATTTAAAAATTCAATGTATTTAATTGTAATTAAATGTTGTAACGCTAGAGTAAAGGCAAGTTGGACTTTGTACAGGCTGTGGAAAGAGTTTTCTTTAATAGACTTGAGTTGTACAAATCTTGAGCTTTTCCTCGGATATGAAAATGTAAATACACATTCAATAAAATTTAATGAAGGTAGGTAGCTTGGAGGGAAGGCTCGAGGAGCCCCACTTTTGTAAAAATCTTGTAACAAAAATTTCATTAGAGATAATTTGAGAGGATTTGTAGAGAGATATCAGGAGAGGAGAAAGGATGATGACTCTGTTGCAGTCTAATCTTTCACATGTTGTAACAAAGATTTCAGATATTAATACAAACATGAAGTTTTTCCTACATCTGATTCTCTGCATGTTATATGGGTGTTTTCTGAATGTATTTCAATGGTTATTATGTGTTTTTATATGTTGTATATGTATGGATATGTTTCATTTGTAGTATAAGGATAGAATTCATTGTCTTTCTGTGAGTTTGTTTGAGAGTTATGGGTTCTTTTAGGCTAGTGCAAGGAGTGAACGATAGAGTATTGGAAACTCTATGAAGCCGACACAAGGATTGTGTGCTTGAATTCTATTTGGAATTCAAGAAGAGAAAATGCTAGGTGGGCACACTAGAGCAATCATAATATCATAAGAAACCTCAGAGTTGTTGTACACTCTAGAGGGAATCGAGTGCAGAGAAAGTGCATCCAAATTTACTGAATACTTTGTAAGCCTAGCAGGGAGTGCTTTGAGCAGGTGAAAGGAGTGCACAAGAATCCCTTTGAGGAGAAAAAGGATTGAACCCTTTGAGGTATGAGTAAGTTCATAAGCTCATAAGAAACACCAGAGTTACTGAACACTCTAAAGATAAGTGCAAGTCTGCACAAAGGTGATCGCAAGGAGTGTGCACAGGGGTGAACTTATTCCACGTTCATAAGCTCAGGAGGGTGAGCGTGGAGTGCCAAGAGGGAATTATAAGTGTTCTATATAGGCAGGAGGCCTCAACCTATTTAGTTTCAAGAGAGATAAATCTCAGGAGAAATAACGCTTTCAACAATGTAGATAGAAGCTAAGTCATTTTGACTTGCAGAGGAAAGTTCAAAGGGCTAAGTCGCTTTTAGTTTTAAAGAATTCAAGCTCAGGAGGGATAGCATTTCCCAGAAGAGTAATTTGGGGGCCCAAGTTATCATTCCCATAGGATACAATCAAAGGCCCCAGCCTTTGATAAATTCTCAAAGAAATCCCTCATTTCAAAGGAAAACACATAGAGAAGCAGGAGAAGCTACAGGCATTGTTGGATCAGTCACTAGGAGAAATATGGATTGTTAGCTCTACGTACAGGAAAGAGGAGGAGATCACAGGAGGAAATTATATCTAAGCCTTTTGATCTAGGAGTGAGCTATAGCATCCATCAGATAAGAAGAAGGTACATGGGAGATAACAATATATCTTAGCTGTTAGATATGGAATGGAGGATGACATTCGTTGGATCCAGTGGATCCCACACTCCAGAGGGGGAGTGCCTCGACAGATCTGAAGATGAAGCCCCATAATACTAGGATTTTGAAGACTGAGAGGCCTGAATTCCATCTCGACCATCGGATTGGAGGGAACGTGGCATCCGATTAGCACTTTGCTGGTTCGCTAATCAGGAGGAATAGTAATAGAAGGAGTGTAGGAAGGACTCCTAGAGATCAAAGTCCTGGAATTCATCAGGATTGTTAGTCCAGAGGAACGTTTTCAGCATATTAGAGACTCCAGAGGATTGAGGGTTTGGAGGTCTGTAGATTTTTGCACTGGTACTAGGAGATTTGGAGGCTGTGATGTGCTCAATGATAGGAGGGATAATAATATCTATTCTTGGTGGGAAACTCATGGGACAACATGCCCTTGTCTATAGAAATTATCCATGAGACTCCTCTCTCATGTTACTCCATCCTCTAGTTGCGAGATAAAATGGAGAATATATGGGAATTTGTTTAGTTTGAAGAAGAGAAGGATTTAAAAATACATGGTAGAGAAAATGGTGTATGTGCACACCAACCTCCATATTATTTATAGGTAGAGGGATGAGTGGTTAAAGGGAAAGACATGTTAGGTATGTGTCATAAGGGGGTTTTAAGGGGGCAGAGAAGCCTAATTTTTTTTTCGCGGTTTTTGTGTCTGTTTTTTGTAGTTTTCAACACACTTATTTTTTCCTTTGGCAGTTTTTTGGTGCATGGTGTTTCAACCCATGGTTTTCTATTTCTGGTTAAGGAGTTAGGGTTGTAGTCTAATTAAGTTCAATAAATTAGGGATTTATATGTCGCGAGATCCCATATATATTGTATTGTAAACAATGAAGATGTATGATGAATACAAATTAGAGGTGCAACTCTAAATAGGTTGTTGGTTTTCCTGGTTTGGGTTTCCATGGTAAATCTATGTGTATATGTCTAATTGCAATTGTGTTTTTTTCTATTTTTATGAATTTGTGTGTGCATTGCATTACTATAAAAGGTTTAAAACTTACAATACAAATATGTGGGATGTGTTTCCTAATGATATGGATTTGGACAAAAGTGTTGAGTTGATTTTATCCAAATTAGATATTAATGAACTATTGTTAGAGTCGATCACTTTTGATCATGTTGATCCTCTTGAGGTGTCATCCTCCACACCAGTAGATGCATAGATTGGATTGGATATAGAGGAGGAGGAGGAGGAGGATGAGAATGGAGGAGAGAGAAGTGACAATGATGTTGATTTTGATGATTATGACATGGAGGACTACTCATGAGCTATGATATTCTTCCATCTATGGTACTAGTATCTATCATATAGTGTATTTTCCATTGGCATTCCCACATATAGTATCAATGATTCAATATCTATGTAATATATTTTGATTTTGATGAGTTAATGAGAAAATTGTAGCTTATAGTTATAATATCTAGTGTGTTTGTTATTTGATCATCACTGATGTAGTACTAGTAAGTAGTAAATAGTTATATTATTGAATTTGTATCATGTAAACGTTCTAGCTTCGAACAAAATTTGAATCTTTATGTCCATATTTCATTTTTGTATGTGTAATTTGTATCTTTTTAATGTGTGTGTGTGTGTGTGTAATATATATAATATGTGTAAATATGTATGTATATGTGTGTGTGTATCGTGTCCTCTATGTCATGTTTCTTGGGTTGTTGTGTCTCATGTCATACACTCATATTTATATGTCCTCTGTGTGCCACAACTTCATGTCAGGTGAATTAGTCGATGTTCAATGTTACACATATAAGAAGGAAATTATTGTTGGATTACAAAGAGGGGGGGTGAATCAATAATAGCGTGATTATAATCCTTTTTCTTCAAATGTTATATCAATGTAGAATTATTATCCAATAATGAGCAGTAAGAAATAAACAATCACACACATACACAATACACCAATAAACAATCACACACATACACAATACACCGTTGTTTTACATGGAAACCCAAATCGAGAAAACCACGTATCAAATGTTTTTTCTTATATGTCCAGAAGAATTACATTCATTGGAAGCACTAAATTCCTTTTTTTCCAACAGAATCAGTGAGGCTCCAACTCCCTAGTTTCTCAAAGTTACAACCCGAGGGAAGCTCCTAACTCTCAATTCTCCTCATTACAAACTGTATGAGGCTACAACTCCTCTGCGGTTCTCCAGTTACAACTTGAAGGTGGCTACAATCACCTGTGCTTGCCCCGTCCCGCCACCCTCAAGTAGAAGTAGAATGATGGAACCACTGCCACACTATCACTGGTGAGATATATACCGATGTAAACCCTACTCAATAAATCTGAACCATGCATCAACTACTCATCAACTGTGAATCAACTACATTTCATAAACAATACTCAAACATGCACCAACCAGAATCAACCTATACCATAAAAGTGCATCCAACCATGTACCAAGTATGTACCAATCATTTTTCAATTACTCATCAACTATGACTCATCAATATGTACCAACATCATCAACTATAATTCCCTGTATGCTACCAACTCGTCAACTTCTTGTCTTCAACCATGTACTCAACATGTACTCATAACCAAAAAGCCCTCATCAAATTCATCATCAAATCTGATGTAGCTCTATAATAGACCCTCCGTATATGGATCATTATTCTTGCAAACCTTCCTTAACTTTAAAAACAAGAGATTAGCATTTTCACAACTTTTCTTTTAGTCTCACATGCCTAGTTTTGGATTAGTCAACAACCCTAACTTGAACTGCTGCTAATCATAACTTTGAAAAATGTAATGTATAAAGATTCGAAACTAATACACAATATTATTTCTTTCAACAGGTTTTTATAATTCCTCCAAGTGTCACTACTTGAGCCTCTTAGAAAGGAGTTATAGCAAAAATGGCATACCTTGTTGAATTTTTGGCTTATTCTAGAGAGTGACCTTGTAGAGACTGCCCCACACAAAATATTTTATGTGAATTTCTAAACTATTACACAACATACTAAATATTGTCCCCTAACCAAAGAATTTTGTCTCATCGAATTTGGATATGTGATGAGGAATTTATGACGTTTTAACTGAAACACCTTATTTTGACTTAGTTTCGTGAATGACCACAAACCCTATTTTCATGGCGTAACTCCAAAATGAAATGACCCGTAGTTTAATTGTTTCTACTACGTGATACTTGATATCAAGTCAATTTTGCATAGAGGGCCCCTCATGGTCCTAATCATTATAGAAAAAAAGCTATAGCTAAAATGGTGAGATGACTTATAAGAAATAACATACCCTTAGAAAGCACCATCAAAAAAATTTTATCCTTCCTTGCATTTTACCTTATTTTCTTCACCTTCCCAAATTTCAGAGGGAAGGTGAAATTTGGCTTAGATATCCTTGTTTTAATAATAATATATATATTCCATAGTTCAAGTGTAATTCAAATGAGAGCATTCTGTCCTATTTATATTCTCCAAGTAGCTTCCTTTAAAACATCTCTAGGTCAATGGCCCACTTTCCTTATCTTTTAGGGTTGGGTCCACTTCAATTTTTCCATTAAATTTATTATTGAAATAACTTATTTGTATTCACTTTGGAATTATAATACACTCATCACTACTCATTATTTACCTTTTTAAAATCTCTAAACCACTTTTATTACTTTGCCCTTTTAGCTTAGATGACATATGAGGGTCCTCCAACTTTTGTGGCACATAACTCTCAAAACCATGAGAATTTATATGAAATTATACATACCACTTAAATGGAATGAAAGGTACCATCCATATGAATAGCATTATCTGAAAAATATATCATAACTCATACCGCTACCTTATCAAACAAACTTGGGTCCATTACCCAAACTCCTCCAACTTTCATGGCCATAACTCTAATCAGAAGAATTATGTGATCTTCCACATACCACCGAAATGACATGACAAGAACTATCCATCTATGATATTTTCTCCCCTAACAAATCACTTTCCTTCATCTCATTACACAATTAAGCATGGGTTATCTACTCCACAAAGCCGCGTCTTCCGAGGGCTTTCACCATAAGGACCACTTTGGAGTTTATCTTATATTTACTTCTTATCAACCATGACAAAACAATAATGATTCATATTTTACATCAAACAATATTAGTTCAATTACCCAAACCTTTGTACTACAAGAATTCACTAGCAAACTTTCTCCAAGAGTTGACATCAATGACAATCAACCTAATCAACACCCCTTGGCATTGATGGAAAATCTATGATGCAATACTAAAATCATATCACTCATGCTCCTCTCGAACCATGCCTTTGTCCTCAACATATGATAAATCTACTCCCGCTGGAACCATGCCTTCCGCCCTTCCTCGAATTGAAAAATTCTCCCCCTGAACTACGTCAGCCCAGATCTATCAAATCTCTCCCCTTTGTCAACACGGCAAAGGTATCTTTCCATCTCGGGTTTCTCCTATTGTGACTGTTTCTCTATGGTGCTCCTCGTGTACATCTAAGACACATATAAGATAAAAATTTCAAAAAGCATTCATTTTGAGTAGAAATAACCAAGTCTTTGGCGAAGACATTCAAAGGCTTCCACGGGAAGCGGTTTTGTAAAGATATAAACAACTTTTTCCTTTGTGCCTGGTTACTCAAATCATGTTCTTTTCGCGAACCTTCAGAAAGTATACTTTGATTGAATGTGCTTTTGAATTGGAGTGCATCACCGGTTTTTGAGATACTAATGGCACATGTATCATTATATTTGGAATGGCCTATCATATCAACCCTGAGTATCTATCAAGGCTTCTTGTTTCAACCGAAGAACTCTGGCAGAACAACACGTTAAGGCTGCAATATACTCTTTGGTTAAAGATAGAGATACCGGATGATTGTTTCTTGCTTGTGATACCAAACACTCACCTAAGTAGAACATTGCCCATTGTGCTTCATCAGTCATCAATAACCTTCCCAATCTACATCCTGTAGGCAATACATAGATCTTTTCCTTTGGATACAATAATCCAACCCTCTTATAAACTCCTTTGAGATATCCAAGATCCTTTACTACTAATACACATGTGATCTCTTTCAAAAGTTGATTCTTGAAATTGTGCTACCTTTCCAACTTCCTACATTATAGACCAATCTAGATGTTGTCACATATAGTAGGCTTCAACGCGACCTATATTAGCCTTCCTCGGGATCTATAGACTTTGAATCATCATTCTTCCTCAACTTGCTAAACTGGTTTCATATGGGAAGTGATAACTAGTTTGCAATATTCTATTCCGAACTTCTTTAGTATTCGAGTATACTTGGTTTGAGAAATAAAAATTCCTTGTTGCTTTGACATATTTGACGTCCCAAAAAGAAGGATAATTTTCCAAGTAACGACATTTCAAAATTCATTATGCATGTCTTTTGCAAATTTTGTCTTTTAAATCCTGTCATCATCACTACTAAAATAATATCATCAACATAAATTCAATTAATAAAACATTAGCTTCTGACATTATCTATTTTGATGTAGAGGTTGTTGTCTCCGTGACATCCTTTTCCGAACTCCTTCCTGCTGCATAATTATCTAGTCTGGAGTACCAAGCCTTCTTTAATTTTAACACATAGTCTGTAGGTTCTCCGACAACCGAAATCCTTTTCCGTTGTTCAATGTAGACTCTTATTCAAGTTCCCTATCTCGTAAAAGATGATTTTATGTCCATCCTATATACATTCTTAACATTTTTGGAGCATGCATAGTTAAAGAAATCTGATTGCTTCCATTTTGGAAAATCGGGAAAATGTCTCTTCAAAGTTGATTCCTTCAATATGTGCATATCCTTACATACCAATCTAGATTTCTAGCTTTGTTCCTTGTAATCTCTGTCCATCTTCATTCAATTTATTCTTGAAAAACCATTTCGTAAGTTTTATCATTCTCAGATTCCTTGTCTTTGGAACCAATTCCCAAGTTTCATTTTTCTTATTTGATCCAATTCTTTCTCATCCATGGCCTTATTCCGTGTGTTCATCTTTGATGGCTTCTTCATAACAGTTTGGTTCAATTCAGATAAGAGTGTTGGGTGTGTTTGTTCTCGTGAACGGATTTTCCTTTTAGTCTCAACTGTGATCTTTGTTTCCACAATCCCATCCATGATGATTCTTATTTATTCGTTTGCTAGGTGTCTTTGAGGATACTTGTTGAACTTGCTCTTCTACTCTATGTCATATTCCTTCATATTCCTCCATCTTCCTTCTTCTTTCTTTTCATTCTTCTTCAAAAGTTGTTCCATTGATTTATTTTCTTCTTTCTTTTGATTCGCTTGCCTGCTTCACTGTTGATTGATTCTCCACAACTTTGTTTAATATTAGATTGTAACACTTGTATGCTTTCCTTTTACTTGAGTAACCAAATAAGTATTCATTTGTCCAATACGAGAGTCAAACTTCTTCCCATTTCTCCCCGTCATCTTCTCTTTGTTGTAGCATTTGCTTTCAAAAACCTCTAAGTGCTCAAATTTGTTGGTCTTCCTTTCCATAGCTCCGTGAGGGAGTTTTGTTTCAAAGTTGTTTCTAAGTATTACTCTGCTTTTGAATGTGAACTAATAGGTGTATTTCCGTGGTCCAAAAAATATCTCAGCCAACTTGAATCCATTATCATTGTTCGAGCCATTTCTCTTGTATTGTCTTTGTTCTTTTCTTTCAACAACTCCATTATGTTGAGGTGCAGCTTAATGCAGGACTGCTTTTTATTCCATGATTGCTGCAAGAGTCCATAAATTCGAGGTTAATTCTCCTCCATTATCTCATATTAAGAATTTGATTCTTGAATCCATCTCTATTTTTCTAACCATTTCCTTTGTAGATCTTTGAAATTTTAAAATCTTCCATTTGTGCTTGAGAAAGAAAATTGGGCTCATTCTTGTATAATCATCAACTAATAACATAAAGTATCTCTACCTTTTAATACTTTTTGTTGTAGTTGGTCCAACTTTTATCGCTATGCACAGCCTGGTTTTGTTGTTGAACATTCCCTTTTGATTTGAACCTGGTCTTTGCTTCTTTCCTTGTTGGCAATGCTTGCACAAAGTGTTGGTTGGTTTCATGATCTATAGGTGCATTTCTTTGATCAAGTTTCTCTTTTGTTGACTTTGGACAAGGTTTCAGCAATTAGCTGTGACCCATTCTTCTATGCCATAGCCAACTTTCATCCTCCTTTCCTAGACAACACTTTTCATTTCCAATTCTCTTAACAAATATATGTTGCTTAAAGTTCTGCCTAGCAAACCAATTCTCAACCTTCTTTTCTTTTATTTTCACACTTTTGTGAATCAAAAGTAACTTTATGACCTTGGTCACACATTTGACTCACACCTCTTAAAAGATTATGTTTCAGATCTTTACTAGTAGAACATTTTCCTTTTCATTCTTGTTCCCAATTCATAATGTGCTCTTTTCCAATGATTTTGGATGAATCATCATTTCCAAAGAAGACTGATCCATCTCTTTCCTTTTCGTAGAATAAGAAACTTGTCTCTATCAAATGTCATGTGTTTCTTTGAGCATCCACCTGCCAACATACCAACCAGAGCTTTTCTTCTGTTTAGTTTGTAGAGAAACTATCCATTCTTCATTGTTATACTCCATTTTGCTTTTCTTTTATCCATGTCATTTTCTCTGAGGTTCTTGTTTGTGACTCTATTGAGGTTCTTTAGGAGGGACTACTCATTCTACAATTTTTTCCATGTGTCCAAAATTGTTACATTTGTTACATTCCACTTCAATGCTCAAAGTTTCAAACATGTTAACCTCTCTGTGCTTCACTTGGTCTTCTTGAATAACCCCTCTTTGTATGGGCTCTAAAAGTAGTTATTGTTCCCTGCTTTTAGCTCACAATTTACAACTTTATGTCCAAAATTATTACATGCATAACATACACCAAAATGTAGTTTGATACTTCGTAGTTGAAGATCTTATGAAGTGAGGTGCTCTTATGAATACTTCTTTCTCTTTCTTTGAGGCATGTCTATCCTGTCGATTAAATATGAATCCTCTCTATGGAGGAGTGTCCCCTGTGAATCTCCTTTTGTATATATTTTTATCCCTTTGATTGTTTCTTCATGGATTTTTGGATTTGTTTCTGCTCTATTGTTTTGGAGATTGATCCCTTTTCTCTCTAATTATATCCAAGTCCCCGAATTTGTCAAGATAATATTTTTGATTACTAATAATGTCATCCTTAACTTTTGAGCTATTCTCAGATATTTTTCTTTTGAATATCCTTCTTAGTGTGACAATCTCGCCTGTGTTTCCACGATCCCCGTCTTTCCTTCTAGTTGTTCTTTGAGTGCTTCTTCAATTCTTTTGTATCTTCTATTTGAACCTTCAATTTTGTGATCATTTTGTTCTAGTACTTGGAGTGTCTTTTTTCTCATCTAGTTCTACTTGTAGTTTCTTGTTTTTCTTCATTTCTCTTCTCTGGAGCAACTCTATGGCACTCATTAATTCTTCTCTAAAATCAACTTCTGCCTCTTCAATTTTATTCTCCTTCTCATATGCTTCTTTGGAAGTCTTCTTTATCGTGAGTCTTCATCGCCATGCATATAACTCTTGTTTCATCACACTAACTTCATCTTCATCCGATGATGAGATGTCTTCTTTTGGTGAAAAAGTTTTTCCTTGAAAACTTTCTTGTAGTTCTTTTACCTTTATGTGTTTGTATTCCTTTTGAGTAACATTCATCATTTCTTCTTTTTCTTATGAGGACATTTATATAAAATGACCAATACCACTACAATTAAACAAATTAAAGGAATCTTACTGCATTCTACTGCTATTCCCTTTGTTCAAATTTTGATGAATTTGGCCACTCTCTTCATCATCATCTTCCTCGTCATCGCTGATGTTGCTACTATCTCCTTCTTTGTTCTTTTTCTTTTTCTTGATCTTTGGATGCTTTGAAGGTTACTTATTTTACATATAGATTTTTTCCTATTCAGCTCTCATCTCATATGATGAAGATTCCATGCGCTCATTCCATGTCATTGAGTTTGGATCAAATATTTTCTATAATCGACATCTTTAGGATCGTGAATCCTTTTCAGGAAGAGATCTAGTACCTTTGAATAATATAGATTCTTTTGATTTTCTCCCAATTCATGATTTCGTATCTGATCGTTTACTCTAATTGTAAGAAGTAAGTTGCAATCTTCTCATATTCCTTCATTTTTTGGTTGTTCAAACTCCACTGTGTTTGAGTCTTTGTTGCTTTGAATTTTGAATCTCCTCTCGTAACATTTTGAAGCTTGTCCCAAATCGCTTTTAGCAGATTACAATGTGCAACTTTGTGAATACCGTATCACTGAAACCTTCAAAAGTGTATTTATGGCTTGGAATTATTCTCATCGAAGTTTGCTTTTGTCATTTGTTGGTGTGGAAATCATGGTGCCGTGGTATCCATATACAATTGATTTCCAACTTGAAATCCCCGTGCCTCAGAGTATATTTCCTCATACTTATGCTCCAAAAAAAGAATAATTTTGTCCATCAAACTATGGTATTCTCCATTTTTATATGAGTTGGTACCTCCATGATCTACATTTCAATAGTTAAACTGATTTCCTTCAGAACTCACTTCTAATACCACCATTATTGTTGGATTACCAGAGGGTGAATGTAAGAATAGCAATTATAACTCTTTTTCTTTCAAATTTTTATTTAAAAAAAAAAAAAAAAAAAAAAAAAAAAAAAAAAAAAAAATAAACAATCACACACACACATACACGCATAACCAGTTGTTTTACGGGAAACCCAACGGGAGAAAACTACGTAATGTTTTTCCATTTGTCTTCAAGAATTCATTCATTGAAGCACCAACTTCCTTTTGTTTTCTAGCTAAGCAACTCCTGAAGGAGGCTCCAACCCCTAGTTTCTAAGGGTTGGGAACAACCCTAGGAAGCTCCAACTCACTGCTACAACCGTATGGGAGGCTAGCAACCCCATGTTCTCCTACAACCACTGTCTCAAGGTTCTCGGCCCGCCACCCTCAAGTAGAAGTAGAATGATGGAACCATTTTCACACTCACTATCATCAGAGAGATATATACCACTGTAAATATATACTAATAAATTTGAACCATGTATCAAACATACATCAACCTGTAATCAACTCAGACCATGAACAAGTGTATCAACCATTCATCAACTTGTAATCAACTCCTGCATCATAACAAGTGCATCCAACCATACCAAGTATGTACCAATCATGTGTCAATCTAATCATCAACTCTACTCATCAATATGTACTCAATATCATCAACTATACACCACGAGCAAGCCAACTCATCAACTACTTGTCTCAATCCATGTACTCAACATGTACCACAACCAAAATCCCTCTTTCACTTAATTTCCTTATCATCCAAATCTGATCTATAGCTCTATAATAGACATGGTTTATATAATCACATTATTGCAAACCTTCCTTAACCTTATAAACAAGAGACTAGCATTTCATCAAACTTTTCTTTTAGTCTCTACATGCCTAGTTTTGGGATTAGTCAACAACCCTAACTTGAAAGTAATCATAACTTTGAACTCATAATGTATAAAGATCTCTAAACCTATACAAAATGTTCTTTCAATGTGTTGTTGAGTAATTCCTCCAAGTGTCAATACTTTTGGAACCTCTCGAAAAGGAGTTATAGAAAAAATGACATACCTTGTTGAATTCTCAATTATTCTAGAGATTTGGTACGTAAGTGCCCCACACAAAATATTTAATGAATTGATATGAAACTACAAAGAATACTAAAGACTGTCCCCTAACCAACACATTCTGTCTCACTGAATTTCTATCTTGCTATGAAGAAGTTATGACATTTTTACCCTAAACACTGGTTTTAGACTAGTTTCTGTGGACGGCCATTAAACCCTATTTTCCATGGAGTGTAACTCCCAAAATAAAATGATCCACAAGATAACTTTTTACCACATATACTTGGATATATTTTCTCACTTGCATAGAAATTTCACGGTCCAACTTCACATTATAGAAAACAAGTTATAGAGAAAAATGGTGAGATGAACTGTGAATAACATACCTAGAAAGCACCATTAAAAGAATTTATCCTTCCTTGCATTTTGGCCTCTTTTCTTCAACACCCCTTTCTAATTCTAATTCCGGCTTCTTAGATATCCTTGCTTTACCTTAGACACATATATATATCTAATATTCTCAATTGTAATTCAAATGATAGAGCCCTTGGCCTCCATTTATACTCCAAGTAGCTTCCTTAAAACATCTTCTGTGGTCACTTGCCCACTTCCTTATTTTCTTTTAGGGTTGGGTCCACTTCCTAATTTCTCCATTAAATTTATTATTTTAAATAATTTATTTTGTATTCACTTTGAATTATAATACACTCATCACTTCACTTTATTATTTACCTTTTAAAATCTCTTTAAAACCACTTTGACTACTTTGACCTTTTGGGCTTCTCTTTAGATGACATATGACGGTCCTCCAACTGTAAGGCCATAACTCTCAAATCAGGAGGGAGCAGGGTGGACATTCTAAGAAGGCTCACCTCAGAAATGGCATGAATATGTAATATCCATATAGAATAGTATTATTTGAAAATATATTATAAGATATACTGCTACTTCCATCAAACAAACTTGGGTCCATTACCCAAACCTCACAGGATTCCAACTTCTCATGGTCATAACTCTCTAACCGTGAGGAATTATGTGATGTTCCACATACCACCGGAAATGACAGGACAAGAACTATCCATATAGGATATTTTCCCTAACAAATTCACTTTCGTTCATCTCATTATTCCATAATTAAGCATGGGTTCTCTTACTCCACAAAGCATCTTCCCATGAGGGCTTTCACCATAAGGGGACCACTTTGGAGTTCATCCATATTTACTTCTTATCAACCATTAAAAAACAAGAATGAGTCATATTTACATCAAACAATACTAGGTCCATTACCGAAACCTTTTTGCTACGGGGCTTTCTTCAAGGGTTGACATCAATGAAAACCAACCTTAATCAACAATTACATCAAGCTACTAAATTATTTCTAACATAATTGGTTTAACATCTATTAACTAATTTCTTGTGTCAACGTAGGGCGATCTAATGGACAATCGATTAACCTGATGATGTTAATTAGATGAGTTGATAATTATTGTGTTTTCACTTTGTAGATGTATAGGGGTAAATCATCATCATAATCATTCATAAGCATCAAATAAATAAATAAACACTTCAATTCATAGAAGACATGCCATGAAATATATATATGTATATTCAATATTCATTCAAAAATATCTCAAGTGTACATCTTTTGTAAAATAAAACCAAGTTCCCAAGAATGGAATAATGGCATATGGTTCCTTAGATACATAATGGCACTGGTCACTCATTGAATACTACCAACCTTGCCACTATAAGGTGCATCCCATAAATTGATCTTTCTCCTATTACTCTAAGTAGGAGCTCAAGTCGTTTTGCACCAAGGTGTGGTTCATCTCTCTGAAAACTGGAAAAATAAACAACATTATTATAAGTATTTTTAATTCATAATTCATAAATCACTTATTATAAACAACATTATTATTATAGGAACAATTGTAATTCATGAATCACTTGTTACACCATACTTGATTGTGTGATACATTGAACGAGAAAGTTACTACTATTGTTGCATCAATGGTAGAAACTAAAGTTGATGCATATGTCGATGTCCAGGGTCTGTTATCTGAGCATAGCAACTACAAACATCATATGATTATATGTATATATATATATATATATATATAAGCAATGAAGAACATAGGTTTGATCAATATACTAACCTCCTCTATGAGACTATCATGTCTATTGGCCTCCATCGACCCATAAAAACTCTACCTACAACTTGAGAAGATGTGAGGGTCACATGAACTAGGTCCATGTACCCTCTCCTAGCCAAAATATGTTACAGTCCATGAAGGCCCAACACCACCTAAAGGTTGTTCCTGGTGAGATAATGCTATAAATGTGTTTTGTTTCACCAAAGTATGGGTCAAGGTGGATATTGATGTCTAGGTATGGCTTATTCTTTTCTCTATGGGATGATGTTAGGCAAGGGGGACAAACCTCTACCTAGGAGGACGAGGACCTAGCAATGGGTCATGCCTAACATTTTATCTACCTTGCATGGATGCATGATCCATTCCCTGAAATTCACCAATGCCAAATTAGTTGAGCAGATGACCTAAACAAATGACTCCAGGGATGAGAAACAAACTCTAATAAAACCATGTAACCATATCCTAATCTTCATAAATGTTCACTACGCATTCCTATTTTGTTTCTTTTAAGTATATTAGCTTTCCAAATTCAACAATTACAACAAACCAACTAAAGTGACCCTAAACAATTATAACCAACAAAAGGGAAATAGATACTAGACATTGATGACAATAAATATGAGGAGATAATACCTAAATGTGAGTTCACAATAATGACTATACCAACTACATCAATATATGACTTAAGCATCCCAAAAAACTAACATCTTATATTAATTTAACACATTTCAAAACAAATGCTTCCAAACAAACTCCAAGACCATCACTCACACACACACACACACATATAATACTTGATTTTCAATATAATTTGTTAAAGCATTTTAAACATAATCTTAAATTTTAAAAATGTAAATAAATATTTTTCAAACATGTACATAATTTTGTGCATCTATTTTAAATAGCACAGATTCATAATAACATTAATACAAACTCCAAAACCATCATATCGGCATAATTTGTTAAAGCATTTTAAACGTAATCTTAAAATTAAAAAATGTAAATATATATTTTTCAAACATGTTTAATTTTCAGCAAAATTTATTAAAGCATTTCAAACCTAATCTTGAAATTAAAAAATGAAAATAAATATTTTTCAAACATGTTCATGATTTCATGGATCACTTGTTACACCATACTTGAGTGTGTGGTACATTGAACAAGAAGTCTACTACTATTGTTGCATCAGTGGCAAAAACTGAAATTGATGCATATGTCGATGTACAAGGCCTATTATCCGAGCATAGCAACTGCAAACATAGGGCTTATTAATCAATGAAGAACATAGGGTTGATCAATATACTAACCTCCTCCATGAGAATATAATGTATATTGGCCTCCATCGACCCATAAAAACTCTACCTGCAACTTGAGAAGATGTAAGGGTCACATGAACTAGGTCCATGTACCC
The DNA here is from genome assembly GCA_010110895.2 of Picea sitchensis. NCBI lineage: Eukaryota > Viridiplantae > Streptophyta > Pinopsida > Pinales > Pinaceae > Picea > Picea sitchensis. The sequence goes on from SNQJ01S0017743.1 coordinate 26,298, forward strand.
TCTCCTGGCCAAAATATGCTACAGTCCCTGAAGACCCAACACCACCTGAAGGTTGTTCTTGGTGAGATAATTCTATAAATGTGTTGTGTTGCACCAGAGTATGGGTCAAGGTGGATATTTATGTCTAGGTATGGCTTATTCTTTCCTCTATGGGATGATGTTAGGCAAGGGGGATAGACCTCCACCTAGGAAGATGAGGATGTAGAAATGGGTCATGCCTAACATTTTCTCTATCTTGCATGGAACCATGACCCATTCCCTGGAATTCACCAATGTTAAAGTAGTTGAGTAGGTGACCTAAACAAATGACTCTAGGGATGAGAAACAAACTCTAGTAAAACCATGTAACCATATCCTAATCTTCATGAATTTTCACTACACATTCCTATTTTGTTTCCTCTAAGTATATTATCTTTCCAAATTCAAAAATTACAACAAACAAACTAAAGTGACCGTAAGAAATTATAAAAAACAAAAGGGAAATAGATACTAGACATTGATGATAATAAATATGAGGAGATAATACCTAAATGTGAGTTCACAATAATGACTATACCAACTACATCAATATATGACTTAAGAATCCCAACAAAGTAACATTTTATATTAATTTAGCACATTGAAAAACAAATGCTTCCAAACAAACTCCAATACCATCACACACACACACACACACACACACACACACACACACACACACACACATATATATAATACTTAATTTTCAGTATGACTACAACCAAACAAACTACATCAATGACTACAACCAATGACTAAGGTTGACATCAATGACAACAACCAATCTTCCAACAATATCCCGCTTTGTCATTTATGGCAACACTTATTCTCCCCCTGTCATCATGATCCTATTTTCTCTCCCCCTTTGACATCAATGGAAAAGTGTGGGGCTTCTCCCCCTGAGTTCAATGGCATAAGGTATAAAGTGACCTTCTTCTTTGGGGTTGCTCCCCTTGAATATGTGGCACTCAATAATACTTCATCCTTATTTTTTGTCTTTGGGACTTTTTCTTCCTTGGAATCCTTTTGTGTGGCTTATGTATTCTCTCTCTTCTTCATTTCTATGATGTATATGTTGTTTGGTCTTCTTATTGAAGTTGCAACTAATATTCCTAAGTTATTTTCTTTGATTTTACATTTTTGGGAGTTGAACGTAAGGGTGTATCCTTGATCACATATTTTGCTGACACTGAGGATATTATCCTTCATATCTTCAACCAATAGGACTTTTACCGCTTTTACATTTTTAGTTCCAAGATTTACAGTTCCTTTTCCAAGTATTTTGGTAGATGAGTCATCTCCAAATGCAACATTTCCACCCTTTTTATTCAAGCTAACAAATTTGCTTTGATCTCCGGTCATATGAGATGACACCCACTATCTATGAACCATTCATCTTCTTCTTTGCATTATTTAGCAACAAATTCTATTCAGTAGTTTTCATTGTGTGGAATTTCTTTCCTTTTCCATATTGTAGTTAGTATAGGGACATCTGGAAATGGATTATATTCCTTCATCTCTCTGCAATCTCGTGCTTTGTGACCAAGATTATTGCACTTGTAGAATACAATATTTTGACCCATTAATGGGTCAAATGGATTATAATTTATGTTGACAGATCAGTGAACATTTCCATATCTACTATTTGCACCATTCGTGTATCTTGCGTAGTTATTCCTTTCATTGATTCTACAATTTATTTCCTTGTGTCCAAAATTTCTACAAGTATAACAATGTCCAAGAAATAAATTTTGATACTTGGGAGTAAGTGATTTGTTCCATCTGGATTCACGATCTATTCTTTTGTAGTTTCCTTCATAATGATTTCTTTCATACCTGATGGGAGAGGATCTTCTTGATGTCTCATTCCTTCTGAATTCTAGTCTTCTATATTTTGGTTCAACTTGCTCCAGAGTGTTTCTTTCATCCTTTTCATCTTCCTTCTCTTGTTTTGTTTTCTTCAAACTATCATTGTATCCTAGTCCTATCTTGTCGTTTGGAGATATTTGACTACTAAGGATATCATCTAACGTTTTAGTGATTTTTTCAAACTTCTTCAACTTTTTTGTTGTCAATAGTATCTCCCCTTTTGTTTGATCCAATTCTTCTTTCAATTTATGATTATCTTCTAGTTGTTCCTTCAAGCTATGAATGTTCTTTTCAAGATTGTTATTCTCTTCTTCACAACTACTCAATTCACCTTTTAGTATTATTTTTGTGTTTCTAATCTTGTTATTTTCAGTTTCAACATGCTTCAACTTTTCAAGATTCTCATCTTCTTGTTCACTCTCTATGTTGTCTTTGTATCCCCAAAAGGAATCAAGGTTGGTTTCTTCATCTGAATCTTCTTAAGAAATGATTTCTTCTTCTTTAGAACTCTTGTGATCATCATATTGGGTTTCCTGGGATATGAAGAGGACTTATCCTCCATCATTATCTTCTTAATCACTCAAATCTAAGGAGATGTCATCATCCTTGGAGTCGAAGCTCTTTTTATTGTTGATACTTCTCTTTTTATAGTAGCATTTTTCAGCAATATGTGTTATTCTACCATAGTTAAAGCATTTGAGAGGAGACTTACCTTTGTATCTATCAGTTCCCTTCTGGAGCCTTCTTACGAAATTTTCTATTTCTTCATCAAGGTCATTATCCTTGTCTTTTGTCTTATTTATGGCTTTAAAGGATGCTTCATTGTTTTTCTGGTTACTTTTTGTACATGTTCTCATTTCATATGCTATAAGATACCCATGTAATTCATCCATTGTCATTTTGGTCAAGTCCCTAGTTTCTTCAATGGCAGAGACCTTAGCATCATACTTCAAGAGAAGTGATCTCAACACTTTTTGTACAACCAAGGATAACATTAACAACTTCATCAACTCTAAGAAAATAGGTAGCAATATCTTCCTTTTCTTCCATCTTAGAAATTTTAAATTCTTCTCTATGTTATTGAAGCTTGACCTGCCTCACTTTTGGATCACCTGCATAGATACTATTGAGTTTGTCCCATACCTCTTTAGCAGTGTTGCAACCCATCACTTTGCTAGCAATGGTTGGTGCCAATTCTCATAGAATAACATGTCTGGATTTTGAATTAAAACTCATAAGCTTCTTCTCATTTGGATCGGTTGGAGCATTCTTTGGGATTACATAGCCATTTACAACTGAGTACCAAATGTCTACTGCAAAAGTTGTTAGGTATTTTTTCACTCTATCACTTCAGTATGCATAAATTCTTCTATCAAATTGTTTAATCCCATTTGTAATGTGCTCATGGTCATCCATCTCTGCTCAATAATTTCCTTCCAGTGGTTAAATTGTTCTTAAGGCAACCTGCTCTCATACCAATTGTTGGAAATACTGAGAGGGGGGTGAATACATATTTAGAGAAATTAGTATTTTTGGACTCATACTTCAATCGGATCATGTATTTAATTTATATCCAATAAACAATGAATACTATCCAATGAACAATGAAGAATAGTATAAGAGATACACCAATACACCATGCACAGTGTATAAGAAGTAATCATGTATTATTGTTCAAAGGAAGTAATGACTTCCAAAGGTAGATACAACTTCCAAATATAAAGGGAGGGATAAACCTTCAAAAGGAATATACAATCCTCCAGTATCAAGAGAGGGTTGACCTCTTTATCCTTCCCCCTTCCTTCCACCCAACAATATCTGAGAGATAATAAAACTTTACATTAAATTATCACCATCAACCAACCATCACATAGAACCTGATAATGCTTCCTAAGACTTATTCAACTTCTGAAATTCTTCACTTCTTGGAATACACTGATCATATATATAAAATTACTCACTATATTCTCTGAATATCCTCCAAGTTTCACTCCTTGAATCCTCCCAAAAAATGAGTTATAGAGAAAATGGTAGACCTTATTCAATTCTAGTTTATTCAGGAGAGAGAATGTGTACAACATGCCCCACTCTCAATATTTAACATCAGATTCTGAAATTTATACACATGAAACTATAGCCTGTACCATTTCCAATGCCTTTTGTCTCACTTCATTGGTATTCTCTATGAAGAAGTTATGATTGTCTTACCCAGAACACATGTTTATGACTATCTTCAGGACTAGTAAAAAACCCTATCTTCCTCATAGTGTATATCCAAAATTATAGAAAATAAAGAGCTGAAAGTCTTACCACATGTACCTAGATATGTCTTCTCAATAGCCTCCAAATTTTACCATATGAATAGTTCTAGAAATAAAATTATAGTGAAAATGGTAAGATGACCTGTAAATAACATACCTTAGAACACATCACCAAAAGACTTCATCCTCCTTTGAAATTCATCCTTCTTTACTTCATATTTCCTCAGAAATTTGACTTATATCTCTGTGTTCGTTAATAGACTTTCCTATATTTAAAAATGAATGTATAATGCGATGTATGTATACCCTTTATGCCACTTCCTTTTAACATTAAGGATGACATGTAGTTTATGCTTCAATTCACATTGTCATCTTAAAAGAATAATTTCTCCTCAATCATGAGGATCCATGTGACGTGTCACATACCACCGAAAGTGTCATGATTGATACTATCCATCGATGGGTGTTGTATATGCATGTGTAATTTCCTTCATGTCTATCTACTTCGATCAATTGTGGGGTCCAAAAGCCAATGTCTAGGGTTGACATCAATGACTACAACCAATGAATAGGATTGACATTAATGAAAACAACCAATCTTCCAACACCTACTTTGCCTTCATTCAAACATTGAAATGACAAATAAACAGGGAAACAAATTCTCATGAGTAGAGAATGAAGTAACAACATTCCATTAAAGGAACACATAATCGACTTTATCATTTTCTTACCATAAAAAAACCTCCAGAATTCTATCTCGGGACGTGAATGGTAACAAACAAAAATTTCCATGACTTTATCAATAGGTAGGAGAATTTTAAAAAAAATCCAATTTTAACCATTAAAAATGCCAACTAGTATCATTTGCGTAGGCCGAATACACATCCAACCACCATATATTTCAAACAACAAGCACTGTGCATATGAATTATAAGAGTTAAAATAGACATTCTATATGGATCAAGGCTAGAATGATGAATGGAAGGGTGAGAGTCACCATACCTATGAGGAAAGCACCGAAAAGAACCAAGGACCAACACTATTCTCCAAATCTCGAGAAAAATGAAGGTAAACTAACCAGAGAAACCAGATGTGCAACCAAGTGAGGGTGGTGATCTCGAGGTGGGGGTAAGAATAATGTGCAGTAAATGCACATTGCTTCTCCACATTTCCATTAATTTCCATCAACCATAGATGGGGTGGAATACATTCAAAACTTTTTCATTTGAATTAATCGACCATATTCAAAAATCATCATGTCATTTCAACTTCGCAAGATTTAAACGAAAACCCTATTATCCATAGTTTTTAAACCAACATCAATAATATAATATGTCCCATATTTCTAACAAGTTCCACTTTGCAAGGATAATTTATTCTCGAACAATTGCATAAACCATAACTATTTTCCACATAATATAACCAATACCATGAATGTAATAGAGCATGAATGCAACATGTTATAACCAAAGTGAGTGTGAGTTGAAATCCAAATTTTAACCATACGCAAAAGTAGATGTATAACAGTTATAACCCAATGCTTATCACTTTCTTTTGAATTTTAAATTACCATCCCTTATCATCATTGATTGCATACGAGAATTTGTTTGAATTATTGTGTTTTCTCAACTGTAATATGCTTTGTAAAGTTGTCATGAGTGAAATTCGGAGAATCATTTATTTTTCACCATGATCTACAAAGGGGTCCCACCTATATAGTATATTATTAAGTATATGTATATAAATAAATAGGCATTTCAACCCATTTGCAAGAAGGGGTATTATGTTTCACTTATGGGCGTCAACACATAGTATGTTGAATGAGCATGTTGCTGCTATCAGTGGAAAAAACAGACACTGATGCATTTTTCGATGTCAAGGGTCTATTGTCTTAGTGTAGAAATTGAAAACATCACATGG